>JAACNH010001177.1:33221-95101 GCA_019447015.1 Hymenochirus boettgeri
AGAGGGACAGATAGAGGGACATGCAGAAGAACAGATAGAGGGACAGATAGAGGGACATGCAGAAGAACAGATAGAGGGACAGGCAGAAGGACCAATTGAGGGACAGGCAGGGGCACAGATAGAGAGACAAATAAAGGACAGACAGAGGGACAGATAGAGGGACAGACAGAGGAACAAATAAAGGACAGGCAGAGGGACAGATACAGGGACAGGCAGAAGGACAGATATAATATAGGCAAAAGAACAGATAGAGGGACAGGTAGAAGGACAGACAGGGAGACAGATAGAAGGACAGGCAAGGGGACAGATAGAGGGACAGAGAGAGGGACAGAGAGAGGGACAGATAGAGGGACATGCAGAAGAACAGATAGAGGGACAGATAGAGGGACATGCAGAAGAACAGATAGAGGGACAGATACTAGAATTATGACAGGAGTCCTATTACTTATGCATTGCTAATTTTCCTATGTGATGATCTATATAATGATGATGCTTTAACTCATGCAGGCTTACAGCTTTCTATTGGTTTTGTAAGTGTTTTTTTTGTTGAATATGAATGTTGAAATTCTTTTCAACGTAAAGATTACATTTCTTAAAAATTACTTTGCCTTATCTTAATCTATAAACTATAACATGCACGTAGCACTTACTCTTAAAGGGGAACTGTGGTCTGAGTTTGAATGAAAGGCCGTTTCCTACCTTTAAAACGACCCATCAACCACCTCTCTATGTGCTCCACAGCCAAGATATACAAATGACTGACCAGAAAGTAATGGGTGGAGGCTGACATGGACATTCCTGAGGCTTCTCCTGCACAGTGCCAGCAGCACAGCCTCAACTCCCTCAATTTGTGAGGGAGACAGGAAGTCCCTCCTCTCTGCTGTGTGAAGGACCTGCATCTGCAGAGAAGGTAAGGGAATCTACAGCCCTTCTCTCTCACTATGTGAAAACAGCACCTGTGAGAGGGTGGGGCTTAGGCACCCACGAGTGGGTGGGGCCAGGGGCACCCGTGGGTGGGCGGGCCACATGGGGCTGTAGGGGAATGGCCAAGGGGGGGCCTGCAACTGGAGGGACCATGGGGTCCATGAGTGGGGGACCAGGGGGGCTGCGAAGGGGAGGAGACACAGGCAGATTGACTGAAAGGTTTCAGAGCAGGAAGTGCAGGGGACCTGGTGATGCTGCTGCCATATCACACACACAAAAATGTAAATATCTTCAAAACTATGTAAAACAATGGAAATAAATTGCAAAAACTCTCAGGAGCAATTCCTATCAATTTACCTAAATTCATTTTGGACCACAGTTCCTCTTTAAGTGGTATGTGCCATCCAATATTTCGCGCTGACCAACCATCATTTTAGTGTATCGGTAGATTTCCAAGAAAAATTTTTTTTTGTGGCGGCTGTGACAGTCCGGACATTCGTTCTGAATCAGCGATTGGATGCATCTGAAAACCACAGGCGATCGTGCTGTCCTATATGGACTGCACGTTTGGCAGTGGGAACTGTCATCCACGACTACTTTTCTGCAAACCACAGTGCTTTGTTCTGGCCGGCCGTTCGCTAGTGGGTCTGAACAAAGAAATCCTATGGTGTACCCCAGCCTAAGGTGTTGCTGAGGCTAAGCATTCCCCCCCTCTACTCTTAACCAACACCCTCCTTTATCAGACACTGACCCTTATCCAAACTTACTTTGAAGGAAAGAAACTCAGTAATCCCTATGAGCCAGCAGTGGGAGAGGTAATTTCCAAGAATGCATTTCACAAGATGCTTAAGATTGGATATCCAAATAAAGGGACATATTAACAAAAAAATTGTAAGTGGTGGTTGGTAAAAAATAGTTACCTGTAATGGACAACTTTAACTAGTTGTATATTAGTCTAGATCCCCTTTAACCCTTAAAGGAATAAGTCACTGAAAAAGTGTACTATTCCTTTAATGTATTGATTGAAGACCGGGAGGTTAGGAGCATTGCCTTACCTCTCTTTCTTCAATCAATTTACCAAGATGAGTTTATTCTTTCTTCTCCGTCGCTCCTGGTGAAATGATTGAACAAAGCAAGGGATGGCATAGCTCCTTAACCTCCAAGTCTTCAATCAATACATTAAAGCAATAGTTAACTTTTGGAGTGAACTATTGTTTAAGTGCCAGCAGATTGTTACATTTTATTTGCACTGACGCGCAGAAGAATTTTCTGTATGTCACGTAAGTGTATATTATATATATCTGTTCTATCTTAGCCTATATGATATAATGTACTACACTGCTCATTTATCTCCTCTGTAAGATTAAATTCAAAACCATATTCAAATATATTACATCTGTAAGCATTTAACAGATAATAGTACATTAATATTAATAGTACACTGGTTATACACTAATATTACATAATAACATAGTAATTGAGGTTGAATAAAGACCTACGTCCATCAAGTCATTTAATTTTAAACCCTTCCTAACAGTTGATCCAGAGGAAGTCAAAAAAAAACAGCTAAAAGGGGGGGGGGGGGGGAATCCTTCCTGACTCAAACGGCAATCAGAAAATCCCTGGATCAACCAGATCTACAGTATATGTTTGATACCAGTAATTCTCAATAATTTTTAGTTTTAGAAACCTATCCGGCCATTTTTAAAGCTATTCAATTACCGGTACACTTGCCATTACCATATCTGCTGGAAACTTCCACAGTTTTCACCGCTCTCTCTGTAAGAAACCTTCCTAACCTGAAGATAAACTTCTTTTCTTCCAACCTTAAAGGATGTTCACGAGTCCATTGATATGACCTATTCGTGAAAAATACACCAGAGTTTCATTGTATGGCCCATTAATATATTTGTATAAGGTGATCATATCCCCATGCAAACGTTGCTTCTCTATGTAAACAGCCCTAACTTGTCTAATCTGCCGGCATATTTAAGCCCCTCCATTCCCCTATTAGTTTACTTGCCTTCTCTGAACTACTTCCATTTCCAAGATGTCCCTTTTGTATATGGGATTCCAGAACTGCACCGCATATTCCAAATGAGGCCTTACCAGAGCCTTGTAAATAGGGAGAATAATATTTTCTCTCTTGAATCTATTCCCCTTTTTATACGACAATATCTTGCTAGCTCTAGCGTTGCTACCTGGCATTGTCTGCTACGCTAAGTCTGTTATCTACCAGAACCCCCAAATTTTTCCATTACAGATTCACTTAACATGAGTTATTTATGGTGTAGGTGGCACAGGTTTTAAATCCCAATACCATCACCTTACATTTATCAACATTGAATCTCATTACTTGATATTGATTTAAAAACTGTCTAACATATGTTGCTTTCCAAATAAACAAATATTTATTTTTTACATAAAAATGTAACTTTATTTTTCCTTTATTTTAATTAGACAGGGTCGGGCATCCTGAAATACATCCAGTAGATGGAACAGTAATGTACAGCTCTGATTTCCTGGTTAACCCAAGTAATTCACTTTTGGGAAGTCAAAACCAAGTAGTTCACAATGTTCCTACCAACTTCCCCACTGAAAGAAATCGCAGAAAACCTCCTGCAAAATTCCACCACTTGATGACATGTATTACCATACTCCAGACCCTTTATTTTAAGTGACCTGATAATGCATTCTGCTTTGGATACATGGAGGAAGCCTGTTCTCTCACACAAACTACAGCAATATAGAGACTTCGTACTAATTTATTGACAGAAAAACAAAACAATGTTCATAGTTTGGTTTTATCTCCTCAAAATATCCCACAGCACATAAAGAGTTCCAGAAGACACAACTTATGCTTGGTAATACTTATTTATCCTTGGTTTTTGATAATCTAATACAAAGCTTTTTTATTTGTGAATATTGTCACCACACAATCCCACAATTGTGAATGGTTCTTCATACGAAAATCGTACAGCCATTTGATTCCTGGCTTGCTATATTATTTGTAATACTAAATGTTATCAAATATGAGGTAAGAAATACAGTTAAAGGACAACAATTAAAAAAAAAAAAAAAGATCTCCCCCATTACATGTCCACACTTCCAGCAGCTGGAATCACTTACTCACATTTAACACTGTGCTACCCTCCCTTAGATATCACAAAGATGGTGCTAAAGCCCGCCCCTAGACGGCCCAGGGCCATGGTTAACAAACACTTGTCATTGGCTGGCAGGAATGTCTGTTAGAACCTCTCTTCTCCTCCTCTGCCAGTCAACAACTGAAAATGTTCTGTTGCTAGGATACAGCCTACATATCAAGCTGATCAAGGTAGTGTATGTGTTCTCGCTTGCTATTGACAGAGGCAGACAGAATTGGTACACGCCCTGCATGATAATTGAAGGCAAAGAGAGGCTCGAAATCAGAAAAAATGTATGGGGAAGGCTGCATACCTTTACTCTTTTAAAGCAACTAACAAAAAAAATGCAGAGGCAATAGTTATCCTTTAAAGGGTATGTCCACCCTTAAAATTTTTTTTTGATATAGTATTCCCCCTGTCCCTCCAGCCCCAACCGCTCTATTTATTTATTAGAAGTCCCCCAACTTTACTTACCTGCCCTCTTTCCTCCGCCACGCTGCCAGCCCTCTGCTTGCGAGATAATGCAAGCAGAGGGGCGGGACCGGCAGGCTCGTCTGTGATTGGCTGAGCGGCAGCCAATCACGGACCGGCTGCTGGGAGTTCAGTGCAGTGGAGAAAAGAGGGCAGTAAGTAAGTTTGGGGAACTTTCTAATAAAATAAATAGAGCGGTTGGGCTGGGGGACCGGAGGATATTTACCTAAAGGTTTTTATGGTAGGGGGAGCAAATGCTAATCAGGAGGGAGAGGGAGGGGGAAAAGGGCTGCAGTACGCATGCCAAACTTCTCCCGAGGCCAGGTAGGAGGCAGAGTCCTATATGGACTCTGCTATCCTCCTGGTGGGTAGTTTTTTGGACTTTGGGGGGGACTACAGGAGAACCTTATGGAGCTGGGATGTAAGGTAAGATAAACTACACTACACAATGGGGCCAGTAGTTGGGGATTATAGTTTTGGGGGTGGACATGCCCTTTAAAGGGCATATCTGCCACTAAACTAAAATTTAACCCACTACTTACCTTACATTCCTGCTCCTTATGGTTTTCCTGTAGTCCATGTCCAAAGTCCAGAACAAAAGAGAAATGGCTGTCTTCCTGTCCACACTCTGCCTCCTGTGTTGCCCACGGGAGGGATGGAGACATGCGCACAGGAGCCCTCCCTCCCTCAATCCCCTTCTTGCCTTTTAGCCAATCACAGCCACGGCGGCCGTCATGCCCCTCTCACCGTATTTCCGACAGGCGGGAGCCGGACCAGAACGACGCTGAGCCAGAACTGTAAGTACTGTTTGGGAGCGATTTTCTAACTTTTAACATAGTGGTTAGGGGTGAGAGGGTAATATAAAGGTTGTTCTGAAGGGTGAGATGCCCTTTAAGGCACAAATAGGTACTGTGCAACTGATGGTACAAATATAAATTAATATAAGCAAAAGTTGTATAAAAGGTTGCCAAAAGTACCATCATTTAACCACATCACCAAAGGATCTGGGCAATATAAATTCTATAGTCACAAGGACATACAAAACCTAATCGGTCATTTAGCCAGTGGTGGATAAAAAGTTAGAGCTTTATTAAGTAATATAAAAATATACATTCCTCAATGTTCAAAGAAATAATATAAAACGCAAGGGTAAATAAAATATAGCCATAATAAATAACATCAAGTAATACAAAGTAGCTCAACATGTGTACATGAAACATAAATAATGGGTCCATAACAGCCGTCACATAAATGCAATGGTCTATGTGGCAAAAGAAAAGATGGTCTTTATACATCCCATAGGGCGAAACTAAAACTGAAACCTACAGTCTAGATGTGCATAAATGGAACAGTTAGGTAAAAAGAATGGCACCAAGTACCTATTCCTAGCCCAATATCACCCAACAAAATCTTCACAAGATGCATAAGTGTCCGCTATGCTTCAAAGTTGCATATTTTACAGTCTTCAGTCCGGTAGCGAACATTGCCTGGGGGTGTAGCATGTGCATAGCCTAGGGCCCCAGAATTATCAATAACCCCAAACCACGTGGCACAGATACATCCTGCTCCAGGTGCGTCCTGGATGACACCAACACATCATATGAAGAACCATAAGGGGACGGGAATCACAGTGGGTGAGAAAGCACAGGTATCGCAAATCAGTCTAAGAACACTCCAGCACACCTGTTGGCTGTATGCCAACAAGTGATAGGTGCGTTTCCCTTGTCCTCCACTCCAAGGGCCATAAAGTTCTCTAGCACAAGAAAGATATGGGGGAGCACACAAATCAGGTGAACTCACAACTATTTATTGTAAACACACATACGTTTCGGAACACCAATACCTGAGGAAGGGACAGGGCATCCCGAAACTTGATGTGTTGTTACATATAATATTTGTGTATTTACCAGATTAGTGTGCTCCCCATAACTTTCTTGTGCTGAACAAGCACGGCTACATATGCACTAAAAAAATTGGCATACATTTCGGGGCCATATTGCTCCTTCCAGGGTCACGTGACCGGGCCTCCACTCTTTCTTAAGTACCCACTGTTTGAGGGTGTGTAACCAATTAGAATCCGTGGAAAACACCAAGCTCCTATGGTCCATTCCTATCAACAATTTAAAGGCACATTTGTAGATTACATAAAATATATATACAAATTTCATGAAAACATGTTGAATATCATTTCCTTGTATCTTTCAGGTAGGATTGCCAGGAAGGGTCTCCGTGCCTTATCCACGTAGATAAGCTAAGAAAACCCTTCTTGGCAACCCTACCCTCAGGGCCCTATCTACCATGAGGCAGAGTGAGACATTTGTCTCAGGCGGCACCCTGTACTAAGAAGAAAGGCGTGGTGGGGAGAAGAACCAGACAGGTAGTCACCTTAACCGGCACAAATGCGCACGTTCGACCGCAATGTCCACGTCGGCCACAGACGTGTGAGCACCACCTGTTGACTCCAAATAACATGGTACTGTGAAGTTGCTATTCTGCTTCTTACTCCACCAGCTTTATAACACAGCTCTAGACTTGAGTGCGATCACTGTATAACATTGTCATTGGCCTTTATAAACAATCAGCAACACAGACTTTGTTCCAGCCACCAACAAAGCACCATGACCAACTCAATGGGAAGAGGCGGAGACACGAAATCCATAGCAGTGAGAGAGGGTGGAGCTACCATAGTGAACGCAATAAAGTTATGCAACCCTGCAATGATTAATAATAAATGATTTGTAACCCTCACTGTGCCCCCATCATGTCTCTGGGGAAAAGTGGTTCCTCGTCATCACAGCAAATCATTAACTAAGGTGTCCGTGAATAACTACGCACATGTAGACTGTCCCTTCTAAGCTGCCGTAAAGCAGCTGTCGCGACCATTACTGCGCCTTGCGTTGCTATGGACTCTTTGTTTGCAGGTCCGAAGTTCTCCCAGGAGCAGAGCAGGAGACAGGTGACTGTTTAACGTGGGGAATTTTCCTCTTAGGGACTCGGGTCGTAGGTCTCTTATTGGAGAGAACTCACACGGGCTGGTTCCACCTCCAGCTCACCCATTACTGTTAGTTTGGCCAATGGTTTATGAAGTACTAGAATTGTCTATGCTTTGGATCTGCACAATCCAATCAGCTACTAGCTTCCTACAGGCCTACTGTCGGTGAATCTGATAGGGTGCTCAGAAGTCCTGGTACATTGATTATCTGTGAGGAACCTGGAAACAATATTCAGTCTCAGTTATAATCTTTTGGACTGTACCTGCACCCGCATTGCTTGGGGTTCCATAACCGCCAGGGGTGTTCCTAAGGTTTTTGACACCTGAAGCAACTTTTAAATGCCGCCTATCGGCAGACAGTGGTGGCACTTGAAGCGGGCCGGCTTCATCAGGGACTATAGGACTGTAGCTGTGGAGGTGGGTGTGGCGGGCTGACTTACACTGATTGAGGGGCTGGCTAACACTGGTGGACTGGGGCTGGACTAGCTGATTGGAGGGCTGGACTAATCCTGATTGGGGGGCTGGACTAACACTGGAGGGCTGGACTAACTCTGATTGGTGGACTGGTGCTAAAATGCAGTTTTGCAGAAAGGAGTATTTTAACTGCCTTCTTGTAAGTGTTCCGCAGGGTGCACACTGCCCAAATGTTTTAGTTTGCCTCATGTAGGGCACACCCTGATAACTGGCCCCAATCCACAGTTCAGACCTGCAACCTGACCCACACTCGATATTAAACAGACCCCACCTAACTAACTGACACAATTCGCACCTGCACTTTCAACCCAACCCGGCTGTCAAGTTGGGTAACCCATGGGTACCCGACCCAATGCCGGATTCTAGGTTAGATCTCATCCCTAATTAACTTGGATGATCACCCATTTCACTACCAGATGGCAACACAATGATTAGATGTCTCCCCAATTAACTTAAAGGGGGTCAAAAAAAAGGATACGTGTGTCTGTAAACATTTTTTTTGTCCTGAAATGTATGTATTACATTATTACCTCTCTACATAATCTTCCCAGCCGTTCAGCAGTTTTTTAGGAACATACATATATAGACACCTGACTTTAATAATAAATAGATCAGACTGAACCATCCTAATGTACACAAACATAGTTGAGATTTTTGTTTCAGCTGAGTAAGATTTTTTCCCCCTTTTTTACTGGGTTTTTTGCCTTCTCTGATCAACTGTTAGGTAGGGTTAAAAAAAATAAAGAGGGTGAATAGGTTGGACTTGATGGACGTATGTCTTTATTCACCCTTACTATGTTACTCAATCCAGCCAGAGGGAAACTTAAATCAAAATTAAAAAGCATTTATTTAAATGACCATGGGCTGGAAGCACCCATGACTGGGGCCTCTTACGGTATACCCTATTGTGGGTGCCTCCCTTCTACTTGTAAAGTTATGTATTAAAATTGAAATGCAGAAACACTGCCCTTTCCACTGACATGAGCCACTGACAAACAGTCCAGCAACACATGTGCCTGAGTAGGACTCTGCAGTTTGTTTCAGTTTAAACTGTTCTTTTTGCATTGTTTAATTGCTCATCTCAAAAGTTTAAAGGGTCACTGCTCACTCAAACAACTTTACATTTTCTGAAACTACAATTTGAGGATGTAAAATGGTGGTACTCACATATTTATCTGTGTTTGATTTGTCTTTAAATTATTAATATTTAGTGAGTGCTCCTAATTCCCCCCACCTCCCTTACTCACTGCCTTCTTGTAGTGTCTGCGCACTTATAAGTTCTGCACAGCCTCACCATAGACCCTGCTCTGCTTACACATCTCCCTCCATGCTGCCTTCGTTCTTCTGCTGATTCTCTGAATTGTTGCAGAAAATGTGCTGGCAGGCAGCTAATATCCTAGTAAGAGGTCAGATATAGGGAACATATTGCAATTTCTGCTCCTGGATTGACAGGTCTTTCCCTGTAAATGTTGTAATTAAAATGATGATTTCCAGGATTCAAAATCCAAAAAGTTTGAATTAGTGGTATATTTGAAGTAGTGCTGTATGTTAAGGTATCATTTTTGAAATTTTGATTTTTTAGAGTATAGATACCCTTTAACCCTGTATCGTGTGTAATGTGCAGCTAAATAACACAGAAGTATTCTCTTAAAGGAACACTCCAAAATGTGTCTGGTATATACCTTCTGTATTAGAGCTCCTAATTACTTCACAAACCACTGCTACAGCTGTGTCCCCCACCTTTCCTCATATCGGGGCCAGCTCTTTGTATCATAAGATATTAACACACTAGGATGGTGGACTGCCCCGAAAAACGGGCTAGCTGAATAAAAGGTAATCTTTATTAAAGTATATATATATAGTTATTACAGCTCCATTCAAATAAGAGCGTTCAGGAGACCTAATCAAACATAGAAACAATTTATTACTGCTCAACACGTTTCTGCCCACGGCCGTCATCAGGAGTTCAAAATACAGATATCCCAACATACCTATATAGGCCACCCATGATCCCTCCCCACATGTGTTCACCAACACAGTTTAACCCATACTGTCCCAATCATCACATCTTAATATATATCGGGATAGTAATGTGCATATCCATCAAAACAATCTGAATAAAATGCAAATTCAGATTGTATTGATTGATATACACTTTGCTATCTCCGATATATATTAAGATGTGATGATTGGGACAGTATGGGTTAAAGGATTCATCGTGTGTATAAGTTTTTTTGAAAAACAGTTAAAATGAAAAGTATTTGGGACAGGGATATAGACTGGTAACTCCTATCTTCCATATTGTTCTGTTAGGAGCACAAACTCAAAGAAAACTGATTCTGCCAGTCTTCCTACTGGCTTCAGCCCTACTTTTAATACAGGAGTAGTCCAGGACTAACCTGGCAAATGAAAACTGTACATGCCGTAGCTCCTCAAGAAAATGATATTGTGGGGGAATAATCATCACTCCATACCCTCCAGCAGGTACTTTCCATTTAAAAAAGTTAATTTTTAGAGTATACTTATCCTTTAAACTGTTAGAAAACACTTGTGGAGAGATCACTGGGTGCCTATATAGGTATGTTGGATTTTGAACTCCTGATGATGGCCCTGTGGGCAGAAACACATTAGGCAGTAATAAATGTTTATATGAAGTCCTTCTGAGTGCTCTTCTTGGGATGTATGTGTTATTAGTGCACCAAGGCATAAAGGTGTGTAAGCGGAGTGCAGTATCGGTGACTTTATTGTTTATATATATAAATATATATACACATGCACATGATGTGTACTTTGACATGTTTCACAGCATCCAGTTGCTCCTCAAAGACAGAAAGGAGAAAGCGGTTTTTAAGGCACGGCCACACTGCGCTGCAATCGCACACGGAATCGCATGTGATTTCATTGTCGATTTCGTTGTTTTTGCGCATGCTTTCTTCATTAGGTAAAGGAAAACCATGCAATTGCGAATAAAATGCGGAACGCAAATCGCAATCGCACGCACGCACCCGAAAACCGTGTTTTCGTGCGTTGCCGCGTTTTCAATGATCTGAAAAAGCACAACGCATGCGCATGCAGTGTGGTCTAGCCATATTAAAGATTACCTTTTATTCAGCTAGCCTGTGTTTGGGAACGGTCTAGCTTTGTTTAAATTCTCTTTAGGAGAGAGTATATTAGGTTAAAGAGATGATAGTTACCAGATGTGTGCTATACAACGCAATGGCAGCACGGTGGCTCATGGTTAGCACTGATGCCTTGCAGCGCTGAGTTCCTGATCGATTCACCACTGCAAGGATTTTTGTTTGTTCTCCCCGTGCATGCGTGGGTTTCCTCCGGGCTTTCCGGTTTCCCCCACAATCATAAAGACATACGGATGTGATGTATGTGTACATAAAGTGATAAATTGTAAGATCTTCGGGCAGGCGCCGATGTGAAATAATTGTAAGACGCTGTGGAATATGTAGCGCTATTAAGAAATAAAATACATACATACATACATGTACCTATTGGTAAATGAAAAGGGCAAAACCAGTCCACTATGGTTCTCTGGGTTTACATCAACATATAATGGGGCTTTACTAAGTGCTAACATGTTTACTAACCAAAAATCTTCTCTTTTAGTCATACTGGTATTTGATCTCATATCGGAAGTTTTACACCCTGTGTTTTTGTTTCTATACCAATATTGGTCTTTTATTTACTTGACAGAAATGGAAACACCATACTTAACTTTAAAAGGGAGCTGGAACCAAAACTTTTTCGTAGACCGCTTCCTCCCAGGTCCTTCTGCTGTTATTGAAAGGAGGCCAAAGAGCGCCAAAGGTAAAACTAGAATTATGACAGGAGTCCTATTACTTATGCATTGCTAATTTTCCTATGTGTGATCTATATAATGATGATGCTTTACACTCATGCAGGCTTACAGCTTTCTATTGGTTTTGTAAGTGTTTTTTTTGTTGAATATGAATGTTGAAATTCTTTTCAACGTAAGATACATTTCTTAAAATTACTTTGCCTTATCTTAATCTATAAACTATAACATGCCCGTACACTTACTCTTAAAGGGGAACTGTGGTCTGAGTTTGAATGAAAGGCCAGTTTCCTACCTTTAAAACGAGCCATCAACCACCTCTCTATTGCTCCACAGCCCAAGATATACAGAAATGACTGACCAGAAAGTTAATGGGTGGGAGGCTGACATGGGACATTCCTAGGCTTCTCCTGCACAGTGCCAGCAGCACAGCCTCAGACTCCCTCAATGTGTGAGGGAGACAGGAAGTCCCTCCTCTCTGCTGTGTGAAGGACCTGCATCTGCAGAGAAGGTAAGGGAATCTACAGCCCTTCTCTCTCACTATGTGAAAACAGCACCTGTGAGAGGGTGGGGTTTAGGCACCCACGAGTGGGTGGGGCCAGGCCACCCTGGGTGGGCGGGGCCACATGGGGCTGTATGTAAGGGAATGGGCCAAGGGGGGCCTGCAACTGGAGGGACCATGGGGTCCATGAGTGGGAGGGACCAGGGGGGCTGCGAAGGGGAGGAGACACAGGGCAGATTGACTGAAAGGTTTCAGAGCAGGAAGTGCAGGGGACCTGGTGATGCTGCTGCCATATCACACACAAAAATGTAAATATCTTCAAAACTATGTAAAACAATGGAAATAAATTGCAAAAACTCTCAGGTGAGCAATTCCTATCAATTTACCTAAAGTCATTTTTGGACCACAGTTCCTCTTTAAGATGGGTATGTGCCATCCAATATTTCGCGCTGACCAACCATCATTTTAGTGTATCGGTAGATTTCCAAAGAAATTTTTTTTTGTGGCGGCTGTGACTAGTCCGGACATTCGTTCTGAATCAGCGATTGGATGCATCTGAAAACCACAGGCGATCGTGCTGTCCTATATGGACTGCACGTTTGGCAGTGGGAACTGTCATCCACGACTACTTTTACTGCAAACCACAGTGCTTTGTTCTGGCCGGCCGTTCGCTAGTTGGTCTGAACAAAGAAATCCTATGGTGTATACCCAGCCTAAGGTGTTGCTGAGGCTAAGCATTCCCCCTCCTACTCTTAACCAACACCTCCTTTATCAGACACTGACCCCTTTATCCAAACTTACTTTGAAGGAAAGAATACTCAGTAATCCCTATGAGCCAGCAGTGGGAGAGGTAATTTCCAAGAATGCATTTCACAAGATGCTTAAGATTGGATATCCAAATAAAGGGACATATTAACAAAAAAATTGTATAGTGGTGGTTGGTAAGAAAAATAGTTACCTGTAATGGACAACTTTAACTAGTTGGTATTAATTAGTCTAGATACCCTTTAACCCTTAAAGGAATAAGTCACTGAAAAAGTGTACTATTCCTTTAATGTATTGATTGAAGACCGGGAGGTTAAGGAGCATTGCCTTACCTCTCTTTCTTCAATCAATTTACCAAGAGTGAAGTTTATTCTTTCTTCATCCGTCGCTCCTGGTGAAATGATTGAACAAAGCAAGGGATGGCATAGCTCCTTAACCTCCAAGTCTTCAATCAATACATTAAAGCAATAGTTAACTTTTTGAGTGAACTATTGCTTTAAGTGCCAGCAGATTGTTACATTTTATTTGCACTGACTGCCAGAAGAATTGTCTGTATGTACAGTAAGTGTATATATATATATATCTGTTCTATCTTAGCCTATATGATATAATGTACTACACTGCTCATTTATCTCCTCTGTAGAAGAATTAAATTCAAAACCATATTCAAATATATTACATCTGTAAGCATTTAACAGATAATAGTACATTAATATTAATAGTACACTGGTTATACACTAATATTACATAATAACATAGTAATTGAGGTTGAATAAAGACCTACGTCCATCAAGTCATTTAATTTTAAACCCTTCCTAACAGTTGATCCAGAGGAAAGTCAAAAAAACCAGCTAAAAGGGGGGGGGGGGGGGAATCCTTCCTGACTCAAACGGCAATCAGAAAATCCCTGGATCAACCAGATCTACAGTATATGTTTGATACCAGTAATTCTCAATAATTTTTAGTTTTAGAAACCTATCCGGCCATTTTTAAAGCTATTCAATTACCGGTACACTGCCATTACCATATCTGCTGGAAACTTCCACAGTTTTCACCGCTCTCTCTGTAAAGAAACCTTCCTAACCTGAAGATAAACTTCTTTTCTTCCAACCTTAAAGGATGTTCACGAGTCCATTGATATGACCTATTCGTGAAAAATACACCAGAGTTTCATTGTATGGCCCATTAATATATTTGTATAAGGTGATCATATCCCCATGCAAACGTTGCTTCTCTATGTAAACAGCCCTAACTTGTCTAATCTGCCGGCATATTTAAGCCCCTCCATTCCCCTATTAGTTTACTTGCCTTCTCTGAACTACTTCCATTTCCAAGATGTCCCTTTTGTATATGGGATTCCAGAACTGCACCGCATATTCCAAATGAGGCCTTACCAGAGCCTTGTAAATAGGGAGAATAATATTTTCTCTCTTGAATCTATTCCCCTTTTTATACGACAATATCTTGCTAGCTCTAGCTGTTCTACCTGGCATTGTCTGCTACAGCTAAGTCTGTTATCTACCAGAACCCCCAAATTTTTCCATTACAGATTCACTTAACATAGAGTTATTTATGGTGTAGGTGGCACAGGGATTATTAAATCCCAAATGCATCACCTTACATTTATCAACATTGAATCTCATTACTTGATATTGATTTAAAAACTGTCTAACATATGTTGCTTTCCAAAATAAACAAATATTTATTTTTTTAACATAAAAATGTAACTTTATTTTTTCCTTTATTTTAATTAGACAGGGTCGGGCATCCTGAAATACATCCAGTAGATGGAACAGTAATGTACAGCTCTGATTTCCTGGTTAACCCAAGTAATTCACTTTTGGGAAGTCAAAACCAAGTAGTTCACAATGTTCCTACCAACTTCCCCACTGAAAGAAATCGCAGAAAACCTCCTGCAAAAATTCCACCACTTGATGACATGTATTACCATACTCCAAGACACTTTATTTTAAGTGACCTGATAATGCATTCTGCTTTGGATACATGGAGGAAGCCTGTTCTCTCACACAAACACTACAGCAATATAGAGGACTTCGTAGCTAATTTATTGACAGAAAAACAAAACAATGTTCATAGTTTGGTTTTATCTCCTCAAAATATCCCACAAGCACATAAAAGAGTTCCAGAGAGACAACTTATGCTTGGTAATACTTTATTTATCCTTTGTTTTTGATAATCTAATACAAAGCTTTTTTATTTGTGAATATTGTCACCACACAATCCCACAATTGTGAATGGTTCTTCATACGAAAATCGTACAGGCCAATGATCGAGTTTCTTCCCTGGCAGATACGTTAGAGCAATACTGATCGTATGATATTGCAATCGTATGATCGGTATTTGTGTGTCTAAGGGCCCCTTTTTAAGTTGACAGATGTAGGGATAGCATGTTATGCAGTAAAATGCTCTTCTTCCCTACTCTCTGCCTGTCAAAAGGTGTCCTTCTTTTCAAGCTCTTTTTTATGCTTGTATATGCTCAGAAAAGGCAACTAGAGGTATTGCATTCAGTCATTGGCTGTGATGCCAACTGTCATATGCATGACTGACAGCTAGGGTTGCTGCTCTAATGAGGCAATATAAAAAAATTCACTCTGGACAGCACCTCTGGTTAGACTCAAAGGGCGGCCGGACAGTGTTCCAGCTGTCGTGTTAGTCCACTCCTCTTTCTATCCAAAACTTTAACCCTGCTTTCCCCCCCGCCTGTTGTGATTTCATTCCACACAGGGGGCTGTTAGAGGGGTCCTTGCAGGGAAAGTAGAAAGGTAGTGCCTGTCTCAATGTGGGGGCACTTATATAACTAACTATTTTCTGTGGGGGGCACTTGTATTACCCTCCTCTGTGTGGGACATTTATATTACCTTTCTCTGTTTTAGGGCACTTATTTTACTATTTTCTGTGTGGGGCACTTATATTTTCTTTCTCTGTGGTAGCTGTTATCTCAGCCTTCCAGTTTACAAGCCATTGTTAAGTCAGCCCTCCAGTTTATTATTAAGTGTTAAGTCACTGCTCCAGTTTACTAGCTATTGTTAAGTCAGCCTTCCAGTTTACTAGCCAGTGTTAAGTCAGCCCTCCAGTTTACTAGCCAGTGTTAAAGAGTTTGTCCACCCCCAAAACTAGCCCTAAATGTAAACTGCATTGCTACATAGAATGCAATATAGGCTACAGTAGTCATCAGTTCTGATTAGTAAATAGCCATGTAGTAGTGTAGATACCAAATCATCTTGTGTGTGCTGTTTTTTTCAGAGCTTCAGAAAGAGTTATCCACTGTGGAAAATGCAACAAATACAGGTAGCTTCAGAAAGAGTTATCCACTGTGGAAAATGCAACAAATACAGGTACATATAGAGGTGGATTGACCTTAAGTATATTCCAAATACCCACCAGTATGGGTTCCTACTTCTGGACACACTGGGTAGCCAAAGGCTTTCCACAGAACATATGCAATATAAAAAATATAAAAGAGTATTTGGAACAATAAATAAAAATAAGGAATAGCTTCAGAAAGAGTTATCCACTGTGGAAAATGCAACAAATACAGGTACATATAGAGGTGGATTGACCTTAAGTATATTCCAAATACCCCACCAGTATGGTCCTACTTCTGGACACACTGGGTAGCCAAAGGCTTTCCACAGAACATATGCAATATAAAAAATAAAAGTATTTGGAACAATAAATAAAAATAAGGAATATTCCTTTAATAGCAGCAACCACCCTATAATAACAACATCCACTTTAAATGCATATATATATAGTACCGTGGAACAAATATATTCACACATTATCCATAGATTAATAGTCAGCTGTAGTGGTCACCGTGTGGGAAACATCAGAGGCCTGGAAAGAGGAGGGTTAGTCCGGAATCTCCAGGTGTTGTTTTGTTGTGTGAAGTAGCGGGAAGGGTAAGTGTACATGGACTGGTTCACTTGTAGCACTTAATTGCACAGACATTAACTCTGTTATCACTATTAGTCTATGGATAATTTTCTTTTGTTGCACTTTTTCTACTATATATATATATTATATGCATTTATAAGTGTATGTTATTATAGCGTTACTGCTATTAAAAGAATATTCCTTATTTTTTTATGTAAGAAATACATGTACCCATGAAAAGCTACAAGTAGTCCCAGCACGAGAGGGACAAGGACAAAAAGCATGTGTTAAAGTTAGCATAGTCAGTCATTGTATACATATGACATGTTGGACATTGCTATCAGGGAAGATGATAATACTATCTATTCTAATTCTGCCTGTTTATAGCTTTTCAAGTTTTGGTTAGAAAAAAATAGATATTTGCAAATTATATTATTATTGTGGATTATATAGCGCCAACATCTTCCGTAAGCGCTTTACAATTACATGGATACATTCACATCAGGCCTGGCCCCGAGAAGCTTCCTTATTTGGCACATACAACAGTATTTCTTTATGATTGTCAGGAACAACAGTGCCCAGGAAACGCACCCAAGTATGGGTAAAAAACTCCTTGCAGATGTGAACAAGGGTGGATTCATACTCAGGACTTCAGTGCTGCAAGGCATCAGTGCTACCAATGAGCCCTGTGCTGCCCCCATATGCTAACCCCCCCCCCTTTCCCTTTGCCAGAGCTGTTAGTAGTGGTATGACCCCTCTAAACTAGACTAAGCAAACAAATTATATTCAGTGGGGGGACAGAGAACATTAGATAAGACTGTAGCATTGTTTTTTTCACAACTCTGATTTAAAAGGTGGGAATTATTTTACCACATTCAGGGTCATTTTAGGGCTTAGTCCTTTTTAAGAATCAGCAAAATGGCATACATTCACCTAAAGGGTAACTGTGGTCTCAAATCATCTGAACTAGTAAGGATTGTATAAAAAGTCTTCCACTATAACTTTAAAATAAAACCTAAATCAAATCTGTAGATATAATTTGTGAGAAGTTATTGCTGGAAAGGTTAAGCAATATTCTTCCTGCATAAACAATTCCTGTTTTAAGCCATGTGACCAGCTTGTAGTCATGTGACCAGCCTCTGCCTGCATTAATAGGTTTCCCTTCTCAACTGTCAATTTTTTCCCCAGGTACTTCCTGTTTCCCAGCATAAGTCTTACTGAGCATGCTTCTCCCCGGGGCGGTTGGACGGGGAGAGGTTACTCAAGTTTGAACATTCACCCCATGTAATTTCTCACAGGCTCCAACCAGAAATGTGATTTGGCTCATTTTAAAGGAAATACTACAGGCTTTCATTTACCCTTAAGCTGGTACACATGATGAGATATTTCGGTCCGATCGACCGATAGTTCAGTGTATCGGTCAATCGGACCGAAATTATCGCATCCGAATGCAGCCATGTCCACCGATCGTTCCACCATGTCCGATCGTCGAAAGGACGATTGGACATGGTGGAAAACCTCGTCCGATCGTGAAAACCTCGTCCGATCGTGCGGTCCTCTATGGACCGCACGATCGGTCCGCGTAACTGTTTTGCCGCGACCGACAGTCCTTTCTCCTGGCCGACCAGTCGAAAGTACGAACGGTCGGTCAGGAGGAAAATCGCTAGGTTGTGTACCTAGCTTTACTTGTTTTGAGACCACAGTTGCCCTTTAACGCACCGCATTTGGGGCATTGTTCACCAATAGAACTGTGAGAGGACTCGAGGACATCCCTTAAACTTGGTGGGTTTTTTTTGCCTTCCTCTGGATCACAGTTAGGCGCAAAATGAGGATTTGCTAATGGTTTGAACTGGATGGACGTATGTCTTTATTCAACCTCAAATACTATACTATACTATGCTTGTGAAGGTTCTCATTCATCCAGGTCATGGTATATCTGTTGTATCAATTAGATCAACTGGACTTGAAATGTAGTTCTTGAAGACGTTTCGCTAGTCATCCGACTGGCTTTCCAATTCAGAAATTTCTGAATTGAGAAAGCCAGTCGGATGACTAGCGAAACGTCTTCAAGAACTACATTTCAAGTCCAGTTGATCTAATTGAATACAACAGATATACTATATCTATACAAATACCCTACTCCCTGAAATGAAATGGGATTTCCACTGGTACGATTGTGCTTGTGTTCCCATCCAGCCTATATCTGACATAAAATACTGTTAAAGCCTAGCTTTGAATTACTTATGGTAAAGCTTCTGAAAGATGCGTAATAAACATGTAAATATAAGATCTAATCAACTAACCACCTGCTATTTCATTGTAATGTTAGATTTGTATTGGAAAATGAATGTTTTGAACCCAGGGTTTCCTGTCTTGTTAGGAATGGGACATTTTACCAGCTACTAAAATCACAGTATTTCCCAGCTCGGAAGAAAGTTATGAAGATACAGGCCAAGATCACCAGCAAATGCTAATAAAACGTAGTAATCTTGCAGTGTGCGAAAGCTTATTACATGGAGGAAGAGCTTTGAATCTTAAGGTACTGAATGCTTTTTACATTATTTGACGAATAAAAACCTGTAGGGTTCTCTTTATTTTTAAGGATTACAGGAAGCATTTTGTGTCAGTGACTATTTGTATGCCATGTAGTTGTGTATAGAAGGTGGTTTGAAGTTTATGGGTTTATAAAAATTGGGTTTAGTTGTCCTTTAAGTTGACCTTATGATGTTGGTGAATAATTTTTATGTTTAAAACCTAAAACAAGCCTTAATATTAGAACATGTCAAAGGACACGTGGGCCATCTCTTAAGACTGGAAGAAATAAGTTGAAAGTGTTTTTCAATGTGGAACATTAAACTATGTTGGACGTATGATGGCAGGTTCATTAGATAATTTTTTTTTTTTTTAAAAGCTGAATGAGTTTTCGCAACAGAAATGTTGCAAGTTACTGGCATTGATTCATAAAGTAGAGTTGATCCAGGAATATTTCTGATTGTCACTTGGAGTCAGAGAGTATTTTTTTTCCCCCCCCTTCTAATTCTGGTGGGTTTTTTTTTGCCTTCCTCTGGATCAACAGTTAGGCAGGGAAGTGGGTATTGCTGAATAGGTTGGACTGGATGGACGTTGTCTTTATTCAACCTCAAATACTATACGATATTGTATATGTTTCAATATTGTTAATTAATAAACTGATAAATAGGGATACTAACTTATTGTGTGATGTTTCCATGTGGAATTCTGATCTGATTATATTGCAAGAAAGCCTTTTACTCTGTCATTACGTCAAGTGAATATTTTTCAGTATGAATGTTTACAGAAATATTATCTTTTAGGCATTTTTTATATCTAAACTCCCAGACATGACAACACTTCATGACACACTTCTTACCTCAATTATCCTTTAATGATCTTCAACGATTTCCCAAGGAGGTAAGATAATATAGAATGCAAACCGACCAGTTGATGTCCATTAGACTTCCTCGTACAAACATTTTACTGGCAAAATGTCAAACCAATTCTGACCGTTTATTCCAGATTATATAGGGTTTAGGAAGGTTGGTGAGCAGTAACTTTTGAAAGATAGGAAGGGGGTAGAGAACTCACTGAGCATGTGCAACTATGGAAAAGTTTCAGGATATTCTCTGGTAGAGGGCTGCAAAAACCAGGAAAAGTCAGTGACCAGCTGGATAAAATAGATCATTTCCCCCCAAGGCTTCTGCTTCGAGATCTAAATAAGACTATAAAGTTATTTAGCCTATAAATATTTAAATCCTGCTTTACCCATCATCATTAACCCTCTGTCGTGTAAAGGGACAATAATTAGCATGCTTACAAATACAATGACAGTGATCGTTTATATGCTGCTATTTGGCATATTTACAATCATCCTTTTTTGAAAGGAGATGGCTGCCTTAATATTTGCTATAAAGAAATGGTTACAGATCAGTTTGAAAGGCAATAATGAATAGTTTCTGGGAGCCTAGCCTTGCTTTGTATGTAATATCCATGTGTATGTGCTGCAGGAAAAGGGGAACAAACTCGGATGCTAAATACGTAAAGAAAACCAACATGGATTTTTACACATAAGAGAGATAAGGGTGTTCGATTGATGTTGAAATTGATTTTAGTATAGGACTGTAGAAGAACTGCGAGGTTCATGTTTATTATACCTTTAAAAAAACAGAATATTCTTCTTTTATTCTTTAGTATACTTGGCAAATTGCTAAATAGGCAGAATGAGAATGGAAAATCAATAATTTGGAAATCAGCACATTAATTGTACTTACAAATCTAACCCAATCGTGTGTTTTCACTTACCTGCAAAGCAATCGCTTTTCTGAGCAATCAGGCTTGTACAAACATTTTTCTTACCATAAAACGTAATTGAGCTAATAACTAAAGCTGAGGACACACATTAGCGATACAGACAATCCCATCAGTACCAACGGGATTGGTCCTTTATCGCTAATGTGGTACGTCCGTAACAAGCGTTTCCAGTGCCGATGAACTTTGGCAATAGAACCGCTCATTACAAACGGAACATTTCCCTCAGTCAGTGTCAACCCCTTGTACAAAGTATAGGGACTTGGCCCAAATCATTAGGGTGTATGGCAGTCACAATGATCTCCCTATATTTTTATATGGGTACACTTGTTACTGTCTGTAGCCTTATCTTTCAAAGATTGATACTGTGT
Source organism: Hymenochirus boettgeri (assembly GCA_019447015.1). Classification (NCBI taxonomy): domain Eukaryota; kingdom Metazoa; phylum Chordata; class Amphibia; order Anura; family Pipidae; genus Hymenochirus; species Hymenochirus boettgeri. Next base: position 54,892 of record JAACNH010001177.1, read on the forward strand.
GAACTAAAGAGGGTACACACAGTATTGGGACACACGGACACACAGTATCGGAACAAACAGTCCTGAGCATCCTCCCTATAAACAGCATAGTGGAATGTTCTGGACTATTTCCCACAACCGCAGCTAACTTCCCTATAGGGACTACCGTGGCTGAGGGAACTTTTCGGTCTTTCTCAAACGACCGTAAGGCTACAGGAATGTTTCGGGGGCCACTTGCACTTTCGGGAAAGACACTACACACCCTGCCGATAAAGCCCTAATACCGTTGGTCCCGATGGTATTGGGGTTTTATCGTTACTGTGTTACCTAGTTTAAAGCTGGGTACACACATGCTAAAACTGTGAAGTGACAGACAGACAGTTGAGGGAAATTTTTGGTCTTTCACAAAGGCCTGAGGAGGGTTCACTGGGTGTTGCCCACCAAATAATAGAATATTAAATCATTTTTAATTTCTCTTTTTTCCCCAATGAAAAATGTTTTTATTGTTGAAAATAGCATCTATATAATATTGATTCATTTGATGTAACATTAATTAGATTCCTATTTCTAACATATCTTAATAATCTAAATCTTGTTTTGTTTTTTCTGTATCTTATTTATCAATAATCAATTGTCTACGTGTGTGTATCTTGATTTTCAACATTTCATTTTTATCTAATGAAACATTTCAATTCTGTTTGTGTCAGATAATATGATTTAAAAAAATTTGATTTTCATACGTTGTCTCGGTTACTAAATTTTATCAACCTGTTATCGGCACTGGGAGGAATACTGAATTTCCATAGTCTTACCTTAAGTAGATTCCACATCTCTTTGATCTAGATCACCCCTCCCCATATCATTTGTTCACTATTATCTTCAGTTCTAGTGGCTGGGACCATATGGATCAGCCATGCGTCCCATATTTTCTCACATTTACATAATGAATTTCTGCTATAAAGACAGATTTTACATTGTAGTAAAGCCACCAAATCTTATTGATTAATTGGTTATTGTTGGAGATGGTGATTTCCAAGAGGTGTCTATTAGTGATCTGGTACTTGCACATAATAATGGTATAGTTTATTTTCGTTCTTATTAAGCATCGTGTGTTGTTGTCAAATAGTGCTTCCCATGGATTGGGAACTTGTGTGGTTTTCATAACCTGATTTATTAGAGAGTAGCTAATTACCCATAGTTTGTTTACTTCAGGGCATGACCACCAACAGTGGTAAGATCTGCATTCTTTTGACATTGTTGGAAACACAATGGAGACAATGAGGGGGATATTTTCTGTAGTTAGGTTGGGAATATACAAGTTATGGAGGATTTTAAAACTTTTTTTTTCCTTGAGTATAGTATTGTTTGACATTTTCTCATATTGGAAGCTATTCTCCATTCTTCCTCTGTTTTTTGTACCCCCAGCCATGATTCCCATTTGGACTATAAACTACTATATTATAAACTTAAGACTGCATGGGGGTTTGTTGAATGGTTTGTATTGTGTGATATTGGTATAGATAGTTATTATTTTTTTATGTCCATTCGGGTTGTTAATTGCTATGTTTTCCAATGGGAGAGAGGGGGGTGAAGGGTGTTGGTTTGTGTTTTGGATACGAAATGTGCTAGTTGATGATCTGTACCATTCCTTATTATTTAGTTTCATTTTGTTTGGATTGTTTCCCATGTCATTAGTTTCCCTTCTTAACATAGTTGGGTAGCCCTTCTATTTCTCTAGTATACCATTCTTTCCATTCTGATTTTTTGTTTCCTGGTGGGAATTCAGGGTTGTGAAATATTGGGATCATGAAGAAGTGTTGTGGTGAAAGCTCGTATTTCAGTTTGTTTGCCACCATTGTTTTATTGATATTTTATATTGGGTTGTCTATTTCTTGTGGTTTGTGGTTGGCTGACCATAGAAGGTTGGGTAGTGGTTATTGATTTATCATGTTTTGTCCAGTTCTCACCCACCTCATTGTGGGTGGGCATGTGTCACTGTAGTGTTTGGCAAGGAGGCAGCTAGGTATATCTATTGAGATCTGTTAAATTTGTTCCTAGTTTGTTGATCAGTCTTGAAGATTGTTTAGTTTTATCCTTGGTTTGTGGTTTTGCCAGATAAATTTGGTGATGTCTGTTTGGCATTTTGTTATATCTTATTTGGGGGAGCGGGATGGGAGTGTTTAAATAAATATAACAGTTTTGGGGAATGGTCTTTTGATAGTGTAGATTCGGCTGAATAGGAGATTTGGTATGGGGTCCATTTATGGAGTACCGTTAGTTGTTTGATTTGTTTAAACATGGGGTGGGAATTTTTTTTTAGTATAGGGATGTGGGATTAGCTGTTATGTTTTACTCCTAAATATGGGATATGTGATGTTGTCCATTTAAGGTAAAATTTTTGTTTTTTTTTCGTTTCTTCTTGGGGAGAGATTAATAGGATAAAATAAGATTTGGGCAGTTTATTTTAATCCTGATATTTGGCCAAATATCGTAAGTAGTTGGAATAGTTGTGATGGTACTTGTGAGTTTTGTAGTGTTATTAATGTATCGTCTGCAACATACCTGTAAGGTCTGGGTGGTTTCTTATTGCTTGAACTAAAGGTTCCACACATAATGCAAAAAGCAAGGGTGAGAGTGGGCCTTGCCTAGTTCCATTCTGTATTTGGAATATATCTGAATGAAAACCCATGTTATGAACTGTGGCTGTTGGATTTGAATATTGGAGTTAATTAAATTAAGGAATTTCGATATTTTAAAATGTTTTTCATGTATCACAACTCTGTCAAACCCTTTTCCGTGTCTAGTGCTAGAAGGCTGTTGGGTGTTAAGTGCTTTTTGTGTAGTACATGAGTTGAATATTTCTTCTAATACTGTCTGTTTGTTTGGCGGTGTCTGATAAAACCTGATTGATCAGTTTTCTGTCTGATATTATTTTTGTTAATAGTTTAATATCTATTGATGAGGGATATAGGTCATAATTTTTTAAGCATGGAGTCTTCCTGGTTTGTGATTATGATTATATTATCTTTTAGAAGGTCTGGATGTAGTGTTGATTGTTTGTTAGTATTTGGTTATAGGGTGTTAGGTGTAGTATTAGTTTTGTTGTTTGAATATTTTGTAGTAACCTGCTGTGTATCCGTCTGGGCCTGGGGATTTGCCTATTTTGAGTTGCTTGATAGCTCCTGTTGTTTCTTCATTTGTTATAGGAAGTTTAACAGGTCTCTGTCTTGGTTGGTGAGTGTGGGAGTTGTAGTGGGGCTATGAATTGTATTAGGTTGTCAATGTAGTCTGAGTCTTTTGTTGTAGTGTTGCCATATATATTTCTGTAATAGTTTTCGAAGAGTTTTAGAATTTGGGTGGGGTCATGGGTGAGGGTGCCATCTTGTTTTCTTAGAGGAAGTAGTTTATGAGTGTCATTCTGTCTCTTAGTTTTTTGCTAAAATTCTTTGTTTAGCTTTGTTTTTAGAAGCTATTTTGCGAGGTGGCTGTAAATGACTGCTGCTTTGTGAGTGGCCCATGTTGTTAAAAATCTGTTTTGTTAGATATGTTTTTTTCTATAGTATTTGTTTATTTCTTTAATTAAATATTTTTTTTGTGTTTCTGAAATGATGGATTCATTAAGTCTCGAGATATATGTTGGTGTGTGTAAGATAGTGACTTTAAAGGTTAAAACTACTGGGGAGTGATCGGACCAAGTTATTGGAAGATATTGGCTTCTTGTATGTGAGGAATCATTGTGGCTGAGATGAAAATGTAGTCTATCCTTGAGTAAACATCATGGGGGTGGGAGTAAAATGTGTACTGTTGTTTTGAGGATGTTTTCATTTCCATATGTCCCACATGTTGGAAGTTTCGTTAGGGCTATTAGTGGTTTGGAGGAGATCATTGGGTCCTCATTAGATGAGGTTTTCAATGGTCCATTCTGGGGTTTATACATGTGTTGAAGTCTCCTGCCATTATAACCTCTCCTGAGTTTTGGGGGAACAATTTTGTTTATATTCCTCGGAAAAAAAATTCTAATTTATATTCGGTGGTATATATTGATTAGAGTGAATTTTGTGTGTCCCATGAATCCCACCATGGAAAGATATCTACCTTCAGTATCACTTATACATTTTTCAACTGAAAGTTTAACCTCTTGTGTATTAAGATTGACCCTCCTCCTTTTTTATGTCAGCTGATGAGTGATATATTGAAGTGATTTTTCTTTAAGAATTTTTGGTTCGTACAGGGTTATTCAATAAAAGTTCTTATCGTTAAAAATGGTGCTAATTTTGGCCTAGCCAATCAGATGTTGCTTTCAAATTACATTATCGATTGTTGGGGCAAAATTAGCACCATTATTAACGATAAGAACTATTGTTGATCTCCCTGTTTTGTGTTTTATGAAGTGTGTTTCTTGACTAAAATAATGTCTCCCTTTTCTTTTTCATAAATTTTATTGCCATTTTTCTTTTCGTAGGGCTATTCAGGCCCTTGGCATTGTGGGAGATTATGTGGAGTAATTGATCTTTACATATAGTCATTTGGGTGTTTGAGTGTGAGAGCTGACGTCATTCAAGGGGAGGTCTCACCTGCGTATCCTGTAAAATCTTGGTCTTTTGTGTTTGGGAGGGCTGTTGTAGCTCCGTGCCAAGACTTTTATCTTTACTTTCTGTAGAAAAAAAAGACAATTAGGAATTTTAAACATCTTTTCGTTCCTCTTAACAGCAATTGCATTATACATATATAACAAAAAAAAATTTAAAACTCGCCAACATGGCATTAACTGGTTTACATCTTTCGAGATCTCTTGGTCTCAATATCTTGTATTTAGGTGTGACAGCTGTTATGCTGTCTCATGTGGGGGGGGGGGGGGGGGCTGGATGTGTTTCTGAATGGTTGGTGGGAGTTGGTCGGTGTCTTTGGTGGGAGGCGCCAGGGTTATTGTTTAGTCTTATAGTTGTTTCTCACCCTAGATGGGAGTATATATAGTCAGGAGGGTGGATAGAAATAGAGAGAGGGGGGGGTGTAAGATTTCGTGGTTCTTGTCCTATTTATTCATGAGGCTTCGTTTTGGGGTTTTAGGTCAGTTTAGGAGAGTTCCCGTGTTCCATGAGGTTGGTTGTTATCAACCAGTTTCTGAGGCATATATTCGCTCTTTTGAAATATGGGTGTTTGGTTAAGATAGGTGGGTTTCGGATTATTTATTTCAATGTTTCGCATGGAACGATCGTTAGTTCTTCTTTAGATTCTTGCCATCTATGGGCAGAGTCGTTCTACATTTCTTGGTTTTCACGAATTTAAAGGTTCTCATCTGTTGTCAGTCCGATAGTTCAATATAGAGAGCTATAAGAGTGTAGGGTAATGTGGGGAAGATTTTCTTGATATTATTTTCTCTTAAATTACAATTATGCACAGCTGAGTTATTATATTCTCAGGTCAGTTCAGATCACTTACCCTAATATGACCGTATCGTTATGGGTAGTGCCTATGTTCTCGCCCACAACATTTAGCCCTGTGGTGGTGGCGGTACATGCGGCCCAGGCGAATGTGAATCTATGTGTGAAGTGTGACCAGGAGAGGTTATTGGGGTATGGGCATTGAGGCTCAACCGATGGGTAAGGTCTGTAACACTAGCACTGTACTAGGAGCTTTCCGAGGTAGGACCCATAGATTTTGTAGCGAGTAACATTGCATGTAACTTTGGGCAAGCTCGTATATCAGCATTAGCAGTGCGAATGGAGCATATGTATGGGTTTGAACTAATATACTGTGTTTACGTCCGGTGACCCCATGTACCAGACATTTAGTTTTGTGTGTTTGTTGTTGTTGGGAGGAGAGGGGTTACAAGGGCACTTTTGTTTTAATCCGGTGTAGTCTGCCAGGCTGCTTGTACTAATACGGTCAAGTAATGATACTGTGCCGCTATATGTTGTGGGCGAGAACATAACGATACGTCAAGGGTAAGTGATCTGAACTGACCTGAGAATATAATTAACTCAGTTGTACATAATCTGTAAATTAGTTCTATAGGACCTCTGGCCACAAAGATATTTGATTTTCATATTGTTTTCTCTAAACCTTAAGAGCAGAATTTTCAGGTAAGTTATTCAGTGTAGTAGGGGTGGGTTTCTGGATTGATTTTCTCGGTAGGATGAAGGGTCTTGTTGAGTATGTTTCTGGTTCCAGGTTTATAAATGGTGTGGGATGAAAACCTCAGGTTCTTGGTGTAACCGAAATACTGACTTCCTGTTGTGCAGGACCCTAGTAGGACCGTTATGGTCTTGCCTTGACCCAGGCCTGGGTTTCAGTTCTCAGTAGGATCTGAGCATGTTTGACCCATCCAACACCAATCAATAGAATTACTGTTAGAAACATTCCAAGGATGTGGTGCATCCTGGGAAGAAGAAGGACCGTTAGAACCTGAAATGGCAGCTCACTAATGTCAACAGCAGGGATCAGCAAAGGGTATGAAATCAACTACAAAACAGGAGAGAATATGTAGAATAACTAAATATGCATTACACAAACTAACAATTTAACAAATATTGATAATTTCCACTGAACCGTCCCTTTAAATCAAATTTGGATCCCGTTTACTTGTGATGGAGCAACCTGTCTGGAGCGCTCCTGGGTGGTGTAGGGGAGGTAGCCATTATTACCAATTTTCTCAGCATTGTTTGACCTTCCTCTGGGTTGTTTGCCGTTGCTGATTTGCCCTCATGGTTGCAATGAGTCGAAAGGAAAGCCCATTTTATCTGAACTTGTGTGCTACCAGGATTTCTATTGTTGGTTTCATTGCCCTCCATCTCTGAGGGTTCTGGGAGCTAGATCCTGGTAGATTGGAGGATGTTGTCATCTATTTCTGGTGGGCCTTGCATCCTTGCTCCCATAGTAGACGTTCTTTTGATTGGAAATAATGCAGGCGGGTAATGACATCTCTGGGGAGCCGTCTATGTTGGTTAGAGCTCTTAGGGCTCTATGTGTCGATAAACACGAATCTGTTCTGGGATTCAGCCCCATTTTATGGAACAGGACCTTGAGGTAAGTGTGTAAGCTGCCACTCACTCCGGTATGCTTCGTTGTGTCGCGGCGCGATCTTTGTCTGCGTCTTCTTGCATATTAGTTAGGAGTGGTTTTGTTTTTTTATTTCATTGACCTGGTGGCAATTTTTGTGGTCACCGTCTGCTGGGATTCGAGTGAGGAGACTCGGTCCTCCAGTACGCATACCTCCACTTTTAATTTTGTCTTTTGGTGGGCTGAGGTGATGACCTGTTCCAGGTTATGAAAGAGAACGTCGAGATCTTTCCTGGTTTACGGGTTTTTAGCTTGGTCGGCGGGCTGGTTCTTATGGGCGCCTCCATGTTGGTTGGTCTAGGCATGTTTACCCGGAGCACAAAGTTCCCCAGATCACCTTGTTGGTCATTCTTGGGTTCCTTTATGTTATATCTGGGTCCCATATTGCCTTATGAGTCGGTAGGAAGGGTAAATCGAGAGAGTGGTGAGAATTTAGATGGTTCCCTGGCTTTATCAGAGCTCCTTCAGCACGGTCCTTCTCCCCCCCTGTCAGGCTCCGCCCCCTAATTTCCTTTTTTTACATATTCGTCTTACTCCTTCTAAAGCCTTATTTTTATTAAGGAGATCTTCACCCCAATTTTATATTCCATTATCTGAAAACATCCCCCCACCAACCCCATAAGCTGTTAAACACCATGTCACAGTAAATGACATTTAAGGGCAACTGTGGTCTCCAACAAGTAGTGTTTAAAAGCAGAAAGTTTAAACACTTCTCCGCAATATAATTTCTAACGAGTTGTAGCCAAGATTTGATTAATTTTAAAGGGAAAGGAAAATGGTAGACTTTTATTTAACCCTAACTTGTTCAGAGACCACCGCTGCCCTTAAATGTAACTTCATGTTAGTGCACTGTCTGGCCACACCTCTTGATCTCTTCACATGCTACTTTTCCTGTACTGGCCGGAACAAGATGGCTTAGAGACTAATAGTGGTTGTTCTATATGTATAATGTGTCCTCGCACTACTTACATTTTTCAAACCTGAATGGTACTGATTCTCCCAAGCTACCATCCACCAGCAACTTCTTCAATATTCAAAGTATATGGTGTTTTAAGGGAGGTTGTTTTCAGTGTAAAAAATTGGGTTTAGTTTTGCGATGCACGATGTTGTGCACTACCGTTTCGGCCGATAATCATGTCGTCCCCATACGCGGCATGATTATCGGCTGAAGCAGCCATGCTCACGGTCGACCCCCGAAATTGCACATTTGTATGAGCCTTTACATGTATGCACAGACTGCTGCCTCCATTACCATGTAAAGCCGTATTACAATGTTTTTTCATAGGTTTACAAGCTTGACATTTAGAAGTTCTTAAACTGAGAAACAACCCTATAAAGGAGATCCCTTTTGGCATTCACAATCTAAAAAAAACTTCGGATTTTGGTTATGTCATTTTGCCTTCTGTCTTCACTTCCACTGGGTAAGTAGTGCTATGTGGTTGTTTGCTGTGTTATATGGTACTGACAACTAGTCAACCATCCCCCTGTCATGGTGTGAATTTGGCACAAATTTGGTAGATTGTAGAACAGGATTGTGCACAGTATTATTATGACTAAAAATATTGTTTTGATCTTTTTATCTAGGTTGTTTTTGTTACCATACCTGCAAGTGCTAGATGTTTCCTACAATAGCATTTCATCAATTTCTAATGATATCTGTAATCTTAGGTAAGAATACACCAGTTGAATAAGCGTCCCTTTATGTTAATTTCAGAATATGTGAAAAAGATGTGAAATATTGTAGCATAAGAAGTACCCTGATTTTAGCTAAAAGCAGAACCCCTAAAGCACAAATGAAAACATAAGATATTGAATCACATAAAATGAATGATTTGTTTCCTCTCATTTCACAGAATGCTGCCTATTGAATGTCTGTGTGAATAAATATCGGGCAAGCGAATATAGTACTTAAAGGGTCACTATACTCCAACAAATTACAGGGCATCCACCAAAGCACACTAACTTAAAACTCCTTCATTGTAGCTGCTGCTGGCTAATGTGGCAGTTAAAGGAGCAGCCGCCGCAATCAATGTTCATGCCAATAGCGGCACTCTTTCGCCACTTTTAATGCGGGAGGCACATTAAGTGCATCACCCTATTAATGTTTAGGGAGAGAGCTCCTATTGCTTCCCCCTCCATTACTCTGCCTTCTTAGTGTCTGCTACACTAATAAGTTCTGCACAGCCTCACCATTTCCCCCTCTTTTCTCTGCTTACTCTCTTTATTGTTGCAGAAAGTGTGCTGCCAGCCAGCCAGTCAAAGGATCTTAGTAAGAGGTCAGAGGATAAAAGCACATATTTTTTTTTGTTTGAGTGACTTTCTCAAAATCTTTGTAAAGTGACTTGACTTCAAATTTGTAGTACTGGTGACTTTCTCAAAATCTTTGTAAAGTCTATGATTTTAAATGATCTACAGCTCAGATGTTAAGTCCAAAAAGTTTCGAATAGTGGGCTCTTGCTTATCTTAAGATATCCATTTCTGAAAATTCGATTTCCTAGTGCAACCTACTCTTTAAAGGCCCCCCCCCCCATAACATTCAATATCTACAACCAGGACCTGCCAAAACCCTTAAAGGGCAAGTCCAGCTCCAAAATGAAACTACATACAGGTAAATCACCCCCCAAACCCTAGGGTAATAGTTTGAAATATGAAATATATAAGTCTAACCTGAGTCTATATTCACAGGGAGGTGAGAACGCTTATTCTCACCTCCCGTGAATAATAGTTTGCTCAGGGGACACAGCAGCACTTACCTTACCTGGCGCCTCCACTCGCAATCCTTCTGAACTGACAGCCATGCTGTCCTCCTCTCCCGATCGCGTGCCTATCTTTGTATTGGCGCGTGTCTGGGAGACAGGGGCAACGCGGCTGTCAGATCAAAGGAGCGAGCGGAGCGCCAGGTAAGGTAGTGCCGCTGTGTCCCCTGAGCAAACTATTATTCACAGGAGGTGAGAATAAGCGTTCTCACCTCCCTGTGAATAATAGAAACGATTGGCAAACACTTATTTTTTAGGTTTACGTTCCTTAAGGGTGGTACAAAGAATGTGTCTATAATCCCACCACCAAATAGTACCGCCTATATTCTATAACTCCGTCCAGCACTATAGTTGGGTTTGCCTAATTCTTACTTCTCTTTTAAAGATTGATAAATATCAGAAGGTCCTCCTATGGCCTTTATTTCTGTATTTGTTGTAGCTTGGTCCAGTGAGAGTTTCCAATGCATGGTATATGAAGGACCACAATGTAAAATATTAGCATTTGCTTTTATTTTTAAATCATATTCTCCATAGTGTTTTTAAATAGCGTTACAATTGTTGTTTGCATCTTTACAGGGTGCTAGAGTTTCTAAATGTAGAAGGTAATACCTGCCAGCCTTACCCTGTGGTGCGCTGAAACTTGACTCAAATATCTGCGTGTTAAGACAATGTAATGCACCCTCTTCTCTGGAGCGAAAATACCCACATTGAACCCCAGAGACTTAGGGACATTGCAGCTACTTCCCTGGCCAAAGCAAATTCTGCATCAGTTAAAGTATCATTCCAGATGAAGCCAAACAGATATTGCAAAAGTAAGTAACAGCTGCTATTGCATGCACACCTCACATGAACTTAAGACCAAAATGCAAAGTAATGCAGATTTTAGTATGATTGTAAAACATCCTTCTTAAACTACATCTGTTGCTACAAACCAATAACGCCTGGAAGATGAAAAGAAAGCTATGTTTGTATAAATGTACTAGCATAATAATCTATTATTTACAGGAAAGGTAGATGCTTATTCCCACCTCCTGTGAATAATAAACACCTATAAAACCACAAGAATGACGCACACAACCGCATGCGATAACTCACGATTGCGTGCGCGATTTAGTGCGTTGTAGTGGGGCCATAGCCTTATTAAAGTCTAATAGAATGGCCCAATAGAAACCATGTGCTGTTGTGTAAACCAATAATTTAAAAAGAAACTGCTTCTACAAACACAAGCCCAATCCTTCTCCAGCCATTTGCCACTAGAGAGTACTTTGGGTTCGAAGTCCCGACAAACTTTCGGAACTCCCGGATTTTTCGAAACTCGAATTTCCCGAGTTTTCGATTTTTATCGTAAATTCGATAATTATCGAAATGAAAGTAGATATTATCGAAATCGAAGGGTAAACAAAATGTATCGTAAGTGGGGATCAATTTCAGTAACCCTCGAAGCAAGGATCGATTTCGGTAAACATCGAAAAAGTGTATCTAAGTGGGGATCGATTCGGTAACCCTCGATAATTGTACAATCCAGGTAACCCTCAAATCGTAAGTCCATCAACCCTCGAAAAGTAGCGATCGATTTCGGTAACCCTCGAATGTTTGTGCCCATTTCGCCAACCCCGAATGTACAATGATGTTCGGTAACCCTCGTATTTGTGATATCAGTAACCCTCGAAAGTAGTGTTCGTTTCGGTAACCCTCGAAAAATAGCCCGCGAAAGCTCGAAAAAAGCCCGATCGTGAGGAAAGATAGATTTTAAATGAGTTTTACTTATATTTTACGAGTGCCCCAGGTCCCTTTGCTATTACAGTAACCTGCTATTACTATTTAATCCTAAAATTGATAGAAACTTTCAAATTTTTTTCCCCATAGACTTCTATGGGTCCTTTTTCGGATTTCGAATTTTCCCGAAATTCGAAAATCCGAAACGGACATAACTCATCATTTTCGGCATCTCTATTAGGACACCTCCTCTGCCACACAGCAACAAGAAAGTTTCTCTACTGCAGCTCCAGGAATGACTGTATGCGATTGTCCTTTTACATAAGCACCCTCAAAGACAACTACCAGACCCTGCGAGGAGAAACCAGAGCTGCAGTAAGGGATTGGGCTGTGTTAGTAATAGAAACAGTTTTGGTAAAGGTAAGTATAGATAGATTTGTGTTGGATGGGGTTATACCAGCTTGTAAAAAGAGTGGTGAGGTGGACCTGCTTTTTAAAACTTATAGATCTTTATATATAGTCCAGCTCGATTGACAGCTACTCTCTATACACAGTCTTTAACCAATCTCTCTCTATGCATAAATGTTATTCAATGTCAAACACATTAGTCACTTAAAAGGCATGTCCACCCAACTAAAAATTCACCAACTACTGCTCCACTGTACATTAAAAAAAATCATACCTTACTTCCTGCTCCTTATGGTTTTTCTGTAGTGGCTCTTCAAAGTCCAGAAAACTGTAGGGTAGGAGCTTTCTTCCTGTCCAAAAGGTCTCTGCCCTACTGTGTCCTCTGACTTGCTTTAGCATGCGCAGTGAAGCCCCTTTCCCCGCTCCCTCTCCCTGGCTTCTTCTCTCCTGAACTGTTAAATCCGTTTAATTAAACTAAAAACCGCTTCCCTTCTCTACTAACAGCACCTCTTCCCTCGCCGGTCTCATTGATGGCAGCGCGGCTGTGGATTGGCTGCCTCTCTGGACCCCTGCTTGCAGTTCCGTCGGGCAGGGGAGCCGGACCAGAACGGCGAAGGAACGAGGTGATGTATGTAGAGAACAAGCGTTTTTTTGTGTAAGAATATAGCGGTTGGGGGTGGGGGGACATGCCCTACGTATATTAAAGTTGTAAAAGATGGTGGATATGCCCTTTAAGCAACACATTGCAAGCCTTAGCAACACATAAGATCCCAAATTCAATTCTATGACCAAATTCTTACTTGCTTCCTCATAAAACGTAAGCTAGTTTAAGCAGCTCTATTTCTGATTACTATTACTATTCAGTAGTCACAAAAATCGAAAAATAACAGTTTGATCCTGGATACTATTGCTTAGATTTTTTAGTTGAAATATAGGTATTTTTTTCATTGTTTTAAGTTGCAGAGTCTGTGATTGCTGCCGAGGACCCTCGTATGGTCAAGGACTCTGCTTATTTCGGCCTGTGGGAAATCTTGGCATTTGCAAACTGCCATTCATGTTTAATGCCTGCCTTCTCCTGTTATAAAAGATTTATGAGGCAAACCGAGAGTGTTGCTGACCAGCTGTGTAAAAGGTGATGCCTGGTAGAAGTGTTGCAGGTACAGCATTTATTCAAAGAAGATTTAAGCATAAACAAAAGTGAAAAATAATTCCAGACAAACATGACACTATGAAAGAAATCCAGAATGGAGTGTGGGAAACTGTAACAATGCAACACCTATTATGTACATAAAGAAAATATAGAGGATATTTTGTGCAGCACAAGGCCAAGCTCAATCATGGAACCTACATAATCTTTGACCAGGACTCATTAGACCATAAATATTGTCTTTTGACAAACTGAATAATAACTATAAATAAGAATGTCCAACCAAAACATTTATCTGAGGTTATTTTTGTCCCAGCTCAGGAATAAAATGCCCAAATTGGTTTAAGTCTGTATTTACCACTACCCCCCCTCCCCCCTTTCAGTATTACCTGTATTTTTGTTTCTGTGTGCAGTGGATAGTCCAGTTTTAGAATGCAGCTGTTTGTACATGTATTTTGCTGCAGTGAAGGGGATATAGGAAAACAAACAGGTATAACGTACTTTTGCTAGGTTATATAAAAAGGTGTAGCCCTTATGCATGACATACTTTATATCCCACACATTTACTGTAACGGATATAAAATAAGGACTGTCTTCTTCAGCTACAATAGTTCTACAAAGGCAACCCGAAATGTAGCAATGTTTAGGAAACCGACAGCTGCTTTTGATATAGCCCCTTTTTTCTCTCAAAGCAGATTTATATAAACAATCTAGTGTTTTAGTGTGGAAACTTGATACCCAAGAAGAAACCTGATTTTTTATCTTATGCATGTATCCTTTTTATAATGCAATGGTGTCAGTCTGAAAATTTGTATAAAAAAAAATCAAATAACATTTTATGATCAAGAATTTTGAATATGTGTACAAGTCTGACAAAACTATGTTATGAAAAAATACAAAACCTGCACATCATAGCAAATCCTTTTGCCAAACAAACCAAAAGGATTTCTAGGCTATAAGGTAATTTTACAAACAGTCAGTTTCCATAATTTAAAACATATATTCAACACAAATATTCAAAATGTCTCAAAGAAACTCCAGGGTTATTCAATAATGTTCTTATTTAAATGGTGCTAATTTTACCCCAACCAATCAGATGTTAGCTTTCAAAATATTAAATAGAATCGGATTGGTTGGGGCAAATTTAGCACCATTTTAAATGATAAGAACTTTTATTGAATCTCCCTGTTAAAGAATTAAACTTAAAATAGCCCCCACAGTTGTTGGCACTAAGTCGGTCATTCTTACGTCTAAATGTTTGAATTTCCTCATTTCTTACTGGATCCCCAATGGACAGCCAATATAAATACAAGCTATGGCACTATGGTACACGGTCATCCTTGTATATGACTATAGTGATAAAGAGATGATTGTAGGGAGATTTGAAATGAGCCATATGTTTGCAATATTGTACAATATTGGTTATGGAGCTTTATTTGCAAAGAGGGAAAATCAGATTTTTTGGCCATGCTGGAAATTTTTTAGTAGTTTAAATGATGCAATACAACCTATCAATATTAGTGGGCAACAATATTGCTAGTATTTCACACTATCAAATAGACAAAGTATACTCTGCCTATGGCTATGTGTATAATATTGCTATTGTATGGCTTTCTTTAGGACTGACAATATATATTATGATGAAGGGAAAGGGGTATTTCTGAGTAAACTCTCTTAAATACTAATTGTCAACATTGGAAAGCACTAGAGCATGTTTATTAGAAAGCTACCGCAGCAAGTGTGATTCCATTCGGATGCAATCATGTGTTCTTCTATAAAACTTGTGATACATTCTAAAACCCCTGGGTATACAAATAGGTAAAAACCTTAACTAAAACATCTTTAATATAATAATTTTTCACAATAATTGACATCTATTTAAAATAAAAAATCACCAAGCTACCTTTATCAAATTATAAATACAACATGAAGTGACTGATGTGCTGATTGTAACCTTTATCTTCTAACACCTGCAGCAGCCTATATTCAAAATTAGGGCGCTGGAAAGGAGTCACATGACTTATCCACCACAGCGTTTCCAACCAGTCCTGTAAGTCTTATGCAGGCCAAACTTAGGGGTCAGCTTCTTATTACAACACCCTTAACACAGGTTATTCCTGAGAATATTTAAATATGAGCAAATATAAATATATAAAACATTAAAAAGAAACACTGTTTGTCCTTGTTTTAAAATGCTATATCAAAACATACTAGAAAAATCACGTTAAAAACATAATTATGTTGGTTCCTCCTGCTACGGAGACACTTGAAGGTGGTGAAAAAATATAAAAGAGTATTTGGAACAATAAATAAAAATAAGGAATAGCTTCAGAAAGAGTTATCCACTGTGGAAAATGCAACAAATACAGGTCCATAATTGTGTCTTTTTTCGAGGCTGAGATTTCTTGAAAAATAGGCCCGGGGATGGGATGAGGGTGATTCCCATCAATATGAGTTGTTGAGATAGTATTGCACCAGCCACAATATTGGAACCTACTGCATGGAATATAAAGAAAGGATTTTTTTCAGGAAATTCAAGGCTTCCAGGGCCTGTGCAGTCCAGGAGTTAGGAGTTCCAAACTTCCTTAAGAAATGATGTAGCTGAGGGTTTAGACGAAAGGATTTTAGGAACCTTAAGATCATTTTAATTTGGCGTACAAGGAATGGACACCACGTGTACATCCGTGGTTTCCCTATTGGCTTCCCCCACTTCCTCCCTGGTGGTATAGTGCAACCCGATCACAGTTTACTACTGAGCTATAACAAGTCGGCACTGTGTGTCTGCTTGCTATAGTATTTGTAATACTAATGTTATTCAAATATAGAGGTAAGGAAAACGATTAAAAGGACAACAATTAAAAAAAAAAAAAAAGATCTCCCCCATTACATGTCCACACTTCCGCAGCTGGAATCACTTACTCACATTTAACACTGTGCTACCCTCCCTTAGATATCACAAAGATGAGTGCTAAAAGCCCGCTCCTAGACGGCCCAGGGCCATGTTAACAAACACTTGTCATTGGCTGGAGGAAGTCTGTTTAGAACCTCTCTTCTCCTCCTCTGCCAGTCAAACAACTTGAAATGTTCTGTTGCTAGGATACAGCCTACATAATCAAGCTGATCAAGGGTATTGGAGGAGTGTTCGCTTGCTATTGACAGAGGCAGACAGAATTGGTACAACGCCCTGCATTGGTAATTGAAGGCAAAGAGAGGCTCGAAATCAGAAAAAAAATGTTGGGGAAGGCTGCGCATACCTTTATCTTTTTAAAGCAACTAACAAAAAATGCAAGAGGGCAATAGTTATCCTTTAAAGGTATGTCCACCCTTAAAAATTTTTTGATATAGTATTCCCCTGTCCCTCCAGCCCCAACCGCTCTATTTATTTATTAGAAGTTCCCCAAACTTTACTTACCTGCCCTCTTTCCTCCGCCACGCTGCCAGGCCCTCTGCTTGCGAGATAATGCAAGCAGAGGCGGGGCCGGCAGGCGTCCGTCTGTGATTGGCTGAGCGGCAGCCAATCACGGACGCGCGGCTGCGGGAGTTCAGTGCAGTGGAGGAAAGAGGGCAGTGGTAAGTAAAGTTTGGGGAACTTTCTAATAAAATAAATAGAGCGGTTGGGCTGGGGGGACCGAGAGGAATGATTTACCTAAGGTTTTTATGGTAGGGAGGGGAGCAAATGCTAATCAGGAGGAGAGGGAGGGGGAAAGGGCTGCAGTACGCATGCCAAACTTCTCCCGGAGGCCGGTGGAGGCAGAGTCTCTATATGGACTCTGCTATCTCCTGGGGGTAGTTTTGGACTTTGGGGGGGGACTACAGGAGAACCTTATGGAGCTGGGAGGAGGTAAGGATTAAACTACACTACACAATGGGGCCAGTAGATGATAGTTAGTGGATTAGTTTTGGGGTGGACCTGCCCTTTAAAGGGCATATCGCACTAAAACTAAAATTTAACACTATACTTACCTTACATTCCTGCTCCTTATGGTTTTCCTGTAGTCCATGTCCAAAGTCCAGAAACAAAAGAGAAATGCTGTCTTCCTGTCCAAACAGCTCTGCCTCCTGTTGCCACGGGAGGATGGAGAGACATGCGCACAGGAGCCCTCCCCTCCCTCTCAATCCCCTTCTTGCTTTTAGCCAATCACAGCCACGGCTGCGTCATGCCCCTACTCGTATTTCCGACAGGCAGGGGAGCCGGAACCAGACGACGCTGGAGCCAGGAACTGTAAGTACTGTTTGGGAGCGATTTTAACTTTAACATATATGGGGTGTAGGGGTGAGTGAGAGGGTAATATAAAGGTGTTCTGAAGGGTGGAGATGCCCTTTAAGGCACAATAGGTACTGGTGCAACTGATGGTACAAATATATAATAATATAAGCAAAAGGTGTATAAAAGGTTGCCAAAAGTACCATCATTTAACCACATCACCAAAGGATCTGGGCAATATAAATTCTATAGTCACAAGACATACAAAACCTAATCGGTCATTTAGCCAGTGGTGGATAAAAAGTTAGAGCTTTATTAAGTAATACATAAAAAATATACATTCTCAATGTTCAAAGAAATATATATAAAACGCAAGAAGTAAATAAAAAGTAGCCATAATAATTAAATCACAAGTATATACAAAGTAGCTCAACATGTGTACATGAACATGAAATAATGGTCCATAACAGCCGTCACAAATGCAAGTGGTCATATGTGCAAAAGAAAGATGGTCTTATACATCCATAGGGCGAAACTAAAACTGAAACCTACAGTCTAGATGTGATAAAGTGGAACAGGTAGGTAAAAAGAATGGCACCAAGTACCTATTCCTAGCCAATATCACCCAACAAAATCTTCACAAGATGCATATAGTGTCGCTATGCTTCAAAGTTGCATATTTTACAGTCTTCAGTCCGGTAGCGGAACATTGCCTGGGGGTGTAGCAGTGCATAGCCTGGGCCCCAGAATTATAACTACCCCAAACCACGTGGCACAGATAATCCTGCTCCAGGGCGTCCTGGATGACACACAACACAATCATATGAAGAACCATAAGGGGACGGGAATCACAGTGGTGAGAAAGCACAGGTATCGCAATACAGTCTAAGGAACACTCAGCACACGTTGTTGGCTGTATGCCAGACAAGTAGATAGGTGCGGTTTCCCTTGTCCTCCACTCCAAGGGCAAAAGTTCTCTAGCACAAGAAAGATATGGGAGCACACAAATCAGGTGAACTCACAACTATTTATTGTAACAACACATACGTTTCGGAACACCAATACCTGAGGAGGGACGGGCATCCCGAAACTTGTATGTGTTGTTACATAAATTTTGTGTTTACCAGATTAGTGTGCTCCCCATAACTTTCTTGTGCGAACAAGCACAGGCTACATATGCACTAAAAAAATTGGCATACATTTCGGGGCCATATTGCTCCTTCCAGGGTCACGTGACCCGTGCTCCACTCTTTCTAAGTACCAACTGTATTTGAGGGTGTGTAACCAATTAGAGATCGTGGAAAACACCAAGCTCCTATGGGTCCATTCCTATCAACAATTTAAAGGCACATTTGTAGATTACATAAAATATATATACAAATTTCATGAAAACATGTTGAATATCATTTCCTTGTATCTTTCAGGTAGGATTGCCAGGAAGGTCTCCGTGCCTTATCCACGTAGATAAGCTAAGAAAACCCTTTTTGGCAACCCTACCTCAGGGCCCTATCTACCATGAGGCAAGAGTGAGACATTTGTCTCAGGCGGCACCCTGTACTGAAGAAGAAGGCAGTGGTGGGGAGAAGAAGCAGACAGGTAGTCACCTTAACCGGCACAAATGCGCACGTTCGACCGCAAATGTCCACGTGCGGCCACGAGACGTGTGAGCACCACCTGTATGACTCCAATATACTGGTACTGTGAAGTTGCTATTCTGCTTCTTACTCCACCAGCTTTATAACAGCAGCTCTAGACTTGAGTGCAGGATCACTGTATAACATGTCATTGCCTTATAAACAATCAGCAACACAGACTTTGTTCCAGCCACCAACAAAGCACCATGACCAACTCAATGGGAAGAGGCGAGACACGATGAAATCCATAGCATAGTGAGGGAGGGTGGAGCTACCATAGTGAACGCAATAAAGTTCAACCCTGCAATGTATTATAATAATGATTTTGTAACCCCACTGTGCCCCCATCAGTGTCTCTGGGGAAAAGTGGTTCCTCGTGCATCACGAGCAAATCATTAACTAAGGTGTCCGTGAATAGACTGGTCACAGCACATGTAGACTGTCCCTTCTAAGCTGCCGTAAAGCAGCTGTCCGACCATTACTGCGCCTTGCGTTGCTATGGACTCTTTGTTTGCAGGTCCGAAGTTCTCCCAGGAGCAGAGCAGGAGACAGGTGACTGTTTAACGTGGGGAATTTTCCTCTTAGGGACTCGGGTGTGTAGGTCTCTTATTGGAGAGAACTCACACGGGCTGGTTCCACCTCCAGCTCACCCATACTGTTAGTTTGGCAATGGTTTATGAAGTAGCTAGAATTGTCTATGCTTTGGTCTGCACAATCCAATCACTACTAGCTTCCTACAGGCCTACTGTCGGTGAATCTGATTGGTGCTCAGAAAGTCCTGGTACATTGATTATCTGTGAGGAACCTGGAAACAATATTCATGTCTCAGTTATAATCTTTGGACTGTACTGCACCCGCATTGCTTGGGGTTCCATAACCGCCAGGGGTGTTCCTAAGGTTTTTGACACCTGAAGCACTTTAAATGCCGCCTATGGCAGACAGGTGGTGGCGTGAGAGCGGCACGGCTTCATCAGGGACTATAGGACTGTAGCTTGTGGAGGTGGTGGTGGGCGGGCTGACTTACACGATTGAGGGGCTGGACTAACACTGGTGGACTGGAGGGCGGACGCTGATTGGAGGGCTGGACTAACTCTGATTGGGGGGCTGGACTAACACTGGAGGGCTGGACTAACTCTGATTGGTGGACTGGTGCTAAAATGCAGTTTTGCAGGAAGGAGTATTTAACTGCCTTCTTGTAAGTGTTCCGCAGGGTGCACACTGACCAAATGTTTAGTTTGCCTCATGGTAGGGGCACCCCTGATAACTGCGCCCAATCCACAAGTAATCAGACCTGCAACCTGAACCCACACTCGATATTAAACAGACCCCACACTAACTAACTGACACAATTCGCACCTGCAGCTTTCAACCACCCCGCGTGTGCAAGTTGGGTAACCCATGGGTACCCGACCCAATGCCGGATTCTAGGTTAGATCTCATCCCTAATTAACTTGGATGATCACCCATTCACACTACCAGATGGCAACACAATGATTAGATGTCATCCCAATAACTTAAAGGGGGTAAAAAAAAGGATACGGTGGTCTGTAAACATTTTTTTTGTCCTGAAATGTATGTATTACATATACCTCTCTACATAATCTTCCACGCCGTTCAGCAGTTTTTTTAGGACAACATATATAGACACCTTGACTTTAATAATAAATAGATACAGACTGAACCATCCTATGTACACAAACATAGTTGAGGATTTTTGTTCAGCTGAGTAAGATTTTTTCCCCCTTTTTTAGCTTGGGTTTTTTTGCCTTCTCTGGATCAACTGTTAGGTAGGGTTAAAAAAAAAATAAAGAGGGTGAATAGGTTGGACTTGATGGACGTATGTCTTTATTAACCTACTATGTTACATCAATCCAGCCAGAGGGAAACTTAAATCAAAATTAAAAAGCATTTATTTAAATGACCATGGCTTGGAAGCACCCATGACTGGGGCCTCTTACGGTATACCCTATTGTGGTGCCTCCCTTCTACTTGTAAAGTTAGAATTAAAATTGAAATGCAAGAATTACACTGCCCTTTCCATGAATGAGCCACTGACAAACAGTCCAGCAAAACATGTGCCTGAGTAGGACTCTTGCAGTTTGTTTCAGTTTAAACTGTTCTTTTTGCGTGATTTAATTGCTCATCTCAAAAGTTTAAAGGGTCACTGCTCACTCAAACAACTTTACATTTTCTGAAACTACAATTTGAGAGATGTAAAATGGTGTACTCACATATTATCTGTGTTTGATTTGTCTTAAATTATTTAATATTGTGAGTGCTCCTAATTCCCCCCACCTCCTTACTCATGCCTTCTTGTAGTGTCTGCGCACTTATAAGTTCTGCACAGCCTCACCATAGACCCTGCTCTGCTTACACATCTCCCTCCATGCTGCCTTCGTTCTTTCTGCTGATTCTCTGAATGTTGCAGAAAATGTGCTGGCAGGCAGCTAATAATCCTAGTAAGAGGTCAAGTATAGGGAACATATTGCAATTCTGCTCCTGAGAGTGACAGGTCTTTCCGTAAATGTTGTAATTAAAATGATGATTCTCAGGATTCAAAATCCAAAAAGTTTGAATTAGTGTTATTTGAAGTAGTGCTGTATGTTAAGGTATCATTTTTGAAATTTTGATTTTTTAGAGTATAGATACCCTTTAACCCTGTATGTGTGAATGTGCAGCTAAATAACACAGAAGTATTCTCTTAAAGGAACACTCCAAAATGTGTCTGGATATATCTTCTGTATTAGAGCTCCAATACATTCACAAACCACTGCTACAAGCATGTGTCCCCCACCTTTCCTCATATCGGGGCCAGCTCTCTGTATCATTAAGATATAAACAAGCTAGGATGGTGGACTGCCCGAAAAACGGGCTAGCTGAATAAAAGGTAATCTTTTTAAAGTATATATATATAGTATATATACAGCTCCATTCAAATAAGAGCGTTCAGGAGGACCTAATCTAAACATAGAAACAATTTATTACTGCTCAAACAGTTTCTGCCACGGCCGTCATCAGGAGTTCAAAATAAAGATATCCCAACATACCTATATAGGCCACCCAGTGATCCCTCCCACATGTGTTCACCAACACAGTTTAACCATACTGTCCCAATCATCACATCTTAATTATATCGGAGATAGTAATGTGCTATCCAATCAAAACAATCTGAATAAAATGCAAATTCAGATTGTATTGATTGGATATACACTTTGCTATCTCCGATATATATTAAGATGTGATGATTGGGACAGTATGGGTTAAAGGATTAACTCTGTGTGTATAAAGTTTTTTTGAAAAACGTTAAAATGAAAAGTATTTGGGACAGGGATATAGGACTGGTAACTCCTTCTTCCAATATTGTTTCTGTTAGGAGCACAACTCAAAGAAAACTGATTCTGCCAGTCTTCCTACTGGCTTCAGCCTACTTTTAATACAGGAGTAGTCCAGGACTAACCTGGCAAATGAAAACTGTACATGCCGTAGCTCCTCAAGAAAATGATATTGTGGGGAGGAATAATCAATCCTACCTCCCAGCCCCAGGTACTTTCCATTTAAAAAAGTTATTTTTAGAGTATACTTATCCTTTAAACTGTTAGAAACACTTGTAGGAGAGATCACTGGGTGGCCTATATAGGTATGTTGGATTTTGAACTCCTGATGATGGCCCTGTGGGCAGAAACACATTAGGCAGTAATAAATTGTTATATGAAGTCCTTCTGAGTGCTTTCTTTGGATGTATGTGTTTATTAGGTAGCACCAAGGCATCAAGGTGTGTAAGCGGAGTGCAGTATCGGTGACTTTATTGTTTATATATATAAATATATACACATGCACATGATGTGTACTTTGACATGTTTCACAGCATCCGTTGCTTCCTCAAAGACAGAAAGGAGAAAGCGGTTTTAAGGGCACGGCCACACTGCGCTGCAATCGCACACGGAATCGCATGTGATTCATGTGCGATTTCGTTGTGTTTGCGCATGCATTTCTTCATTAGGTAAAGGAAAACGCATGCAATTGCGAATAAAATGCGGAACGCAATAGCAATCGCAACGCACCGAAACGCGTGTTTCGGTGCGTTGCCGCGTTTTCATGATCTGAAAAAGCACAAACGCATGCGCATGCAGTGTGGTCTAGCCATATTAAAGATTACCTTTTATTCAGCTAGCTCTGTGTTTGGGAACGGTCTAGCTTTGTTTAAATTCTCTTTAAGGGAAGAGTATATTAGGTTAAAGAGATGAAGTGAGTTACCTGACTGATGTGCTATACCGACCAATGGGCAGCACGGTGGCTCAGTGGTTAGCACTGATGCCTTGCAGCGCTGAGGTCCTGAGTTCGATTCCACCCATCTGCAAGGAGTTTGTTTGTTCTCCCCGTGCATGCGTGGGTTTCCTCGGGCTTTCGGTTTCCCCCACAATCATAAAGACATACTGATGTGATGTATGTGTACATAAAGTGATAATTGTAAGATCTTCGGGCAGGGCCTGATGTGAAATAATTGTAAAGCGCTGTGGAATATGTAGCGTATATAAGAAATAAAATACATACATACATACATGTACCTATTGGTTAAAATGAAAGGGCAAAACAGTCCACTATGGTTCTCTGGGTTTACATCAACATATAATGGGGCATTTACTAAAGTGCAACATGTTTACTAACCAAAAATCTTCTCTTTTAGTCATACTGGTATTTGATTCATATCGGAATGTTTTACACCCTGTGTTTTTGTTTCTATACCAATTTGGTCTTTTATTTACTTGACAGAAATGGAAACACCATACTTAATTTTAAAAGGGAGCTGGAACCAAAACTTTTTCGTAGACCGCTTCCTCCCAAGGTCCTTCCTGCTGTTATTGAAAGGAGGCCAAAGAGCGCCAAAGGTAAACTAGAATTATGACAGGAGTCCTATTACTTAGCATTGCTAATTTTCCTATGTGATGATCTATATAATGATGAGCTTTAACTCATGCAGGCTTACAGCTTTCTTGGTTTTGTAAGTGTTTTTTTTGTTGATATGATGTTGAATTCTTTTCAACGTAAAGATTACATTTCTAAAATTACTTTGCCTTATCTTAATCTATAACTATAACATGCACTAGCACTTACTCTTAAAGGGGAACTGTGGTCTGAGTTTGAATGAAAGGCCAGTTTCCTACCTTTAAAACGAGCCATCAACCACCTCTCTATGTGCTCACAGCCCAAGATATACAAAATGACTGACCAGAAAGTTAATGGGTGGGAGGCTGACATGGGACATTCCTGAGGCTTCTCCTGCACAGTGCCAGCGAGCACAGCCTCAACCCCTCAATGTGTGAGGGAGAAGGAAGTCCCCTCTCTCTGTGTGTGAAGGACCTGCATTGCAGAGAAGGTAAGGGAATTACAGCCCTCTCTCTCATATGTGAAAACAGCACTGTGGAGAGGGTGGGTTAGGCACCCACGAGTGGGTGGGGCAGGGGCACCCGTGGGTGGGCGGGGCCACATGGGGCTGTAAGGGAATGGGCCAAGGGGGGCCTGCAACTGGAGGGACCATGGGGTCCATGAGTGGGAGGGACCAGGGGGCTGCGAAGGGGAGGAGACACAGGGCAGATTGACTGAAAGGTTTCAGAGCAGGAAGTGCAGGGGACCTGGTGATGCTGCTGCCATATCACACACAAAATGTAAATATCTTCAAAACTATGTAAAACAATGGAAATAAATTGCAAAAACTCTCAGGTGAGCAATTCCTATCAATTTACCTAAAGTCATTTTGGACCACAGTTCCTCTTTAAGATGGGTATGTGCCATCCAATATTTCGCGCTGACCAACCATCATTTAGTGTATCGGTTAGATTTCCAAAGAAATTTTTTTTTGTGGCGGCGTTGACTAGTCGGACATTCGTTCTGAATCAGCGATTGGATGCATCTGAAAACCACAGGCGATCGTGCTGTCCTATATGGACTGCACGTTGGCAGTGGGAACTGTCATCCACGACTACTTTTACTGCAAACCACAGTGCTTTGTTCTGGCCGGCCGTTCGCTAGTGGGTCTGAACAAGAAAATCCTATGGTGTATACCCA
This sequence comes from Hymenochirus boettgeri, assembly GCA_019447015.1. Taxonomy (NCBI): domain Eukaryota; kingdom Metazoa; phylum Chordata; class Amphibia; order Anura; family Pipidae; genus Hymenochirus; species Hymenochirus boettgeri. The sequence goes on from JAACNH010001177.1 coordinate 79,858, forward strand.
GCCTAGGTGTTGCTGGGCTAAGCATTCCCCCTCCTACTCTTAACCAACACCTCCTTTATCAGACACTGACACTTTATCCAAACTTACTTTGAAGGAAAGATAATCAGTAATCCCTATGAGCCAGCAGGGAGAGGTAATTTCCAAGAATGCATTTCACAGATGCTTAAGATTGGATATCCAAATAAAGGGACATATTAACAAAAAAATTGTATAGTGGTGGTTGGTAAGAAAATAGTTACCTGTAATGGACAACTTTAACTAGTTGGTATTAATTAGTCTAGATACCCTTTAACCCTTAAAGGAATAAGTCACTGAAAAAGTGTACTATTCCTTTAATGTATTGATTGAAGACGCGAGGTTAAGGAGCATTGCCTTACCTCCTTTTCTTCAATAATTACCAAGAGTGAGTTTATTCTTTCTTCATCCGTCGCTCCTGGTGAAATGATTGAACAAAGCAAGGGATGCGCTAGCTCCTTAACCTCCAAGTCTTCAATCAATACATTAAAGCAATAGTTAACTTTTTGAGTGAACTATGCTTTAAGTGCCAGCAGATTGTTACATTTTATTTGCACTGACTGCCAGAAGAATTGTCTGATGTACAGTAAGTGTATATATATATATCTGTTCTATCTTAGCCTATATGATATAATGTACTACACTGCTCATTTATCTCCTCGTAGAAGAATTAAATTCAAAACCATATTCAAATATATACATCTGTAAGCATTTAACAGATAATAGTACATTAATATATAATAGTACACTGGTTATACATAATATAATAATAACATAGTAATTGAGGTTGAATAAAGACCTACGTCCATCAAGTCATTTAATTTTAAACCCTTCCTAACAGTTGATCCAGAGGAAGGCAAAAAAAAACAGCTAAAAGGGGGGGGGGGGGGGGAACCTTCTGACTCAAACGGCAATCAGAAAATATCCCTGGATCAACCAGATCTACAGTATATGTATTGATACCAGTAATTCTCAATCATTTTTAGTTTTAGAAACCTATCCAGGCCTTTTTAAAGCTATTCAATTACCGGTAACTTGCCATTACCATATCTGCTGGAAAACTTCCACGTTTCACCGCTCTCCTGTAAAGAAACCTTTCCTAACCTGAAGATGAAACTTCTTTCTTTCCAACCTTAAAGGATGTTCACGAGTCCATGATATGACCTATTCGTGAAAAATACACCAGAGATTTCATTGTTGGCCATTAATATATTTGTATAAGGTGATCATATCCCCATGCAAACGTTGCTTCTCTTATGTAAACAGCCCTAACTTGTCTAATCTGCCGGCATATTAAGCCCCTCCATTCCCTTATTAGTTTACTTGCCCTTCTCTGAACTACTTCCATTTCCAAGATGTCCCTTTTGTATATGGGATTCCAGAACTGCACCGCATATCCAAATGAGGCCTTACCAGAGCCTTGTAATAGGGAGAATAATATTTTCTCTCTTGAATCTATTCCCTTTTATACAAGACAAATTCTTGCTAGCTCTAGCGTTGCTACCTGGCATTGTCTGCTACAGCTAAGTCTGTTATTACCAGAACCCCCAAATTTTTCATTAAGATTCACTTAACATAGAGTTATTTATGGTGTAGGTGGCACAGGGATTATTAAATCCAAATGCATCACCTTACATTTATCAACATTGAATCTCATTACTTGATATTGATTTAAAAACTGTCTAACATATGTTGCTTTCCAAAATAAACAAATATTTATTTTTTTAACATAAAAATGTAACTTTATTTTTCCTTTATTTTAATTAGACAGGGTCGGGCATCCTGAAATACATCCAGTAGATGGAACAGTAATGTACAGCTCTGTTTCCTGGTTAACCCAAGTAATTCACTTTGGGAAGTCAAAACCAAGTAGTTCACAATGTTCCTACCAACTTCCCCACTGAAAGAAATCGCAGAAAACCTCCTGCAAAATTCCACCACTTGATGCATGTATTACCATACTCAAGACACTTATTTTAAGTGACCGATAATGCATTCTGCTTTGGATACATGGAGGAAGCCTGTTCTCTCACACAAACACTACAGCAATATAGAGGACTTCGTAGCTAATTTATGACAGAAAAACAAAACAATGTTTCATAGTTGGTTTTATCTCCTCAAAATATCCCACAAGCACATAAAGAGTTCCAGAGAGACAACTTATGCTTGGTAATACTTATTTATCCTTTGTTTTTGATAATCTAATACAAAAGCTTTTTATTTGTGAATATTGTCACCACACAATCCCACAATTGTGAATGGTTCTTCATAAGAAAATCGTACAGGCCAATGATCGAGTTTTCTTCTGGCAGATACGTAGAGACATACTGATCGTATGATATTGCCATCGTATGATCGGTATTTGTGTGTCTAAGGGCCCCTTTTTAAGTTGACAGATGTAGGGATAGCATGTTATGCGTAGTAAATGCTCTTTTCCCTACTCTCTGCCTGTCAAAAGGTGTCCTTCTTTTCAAGCTTTTTTATGCTTGTATATGCTCAGAAAAGGCAACTAGAGGTATTGCATTCAGTCATTGGCTGTGATGCCAACTGTCATATGCATGACTGACAGTAGGGTTGCTGCTCTAATGAGGCAATATAAAAAAATCACTTGGACAGCACCTCTGGTTAGACTCAAAGGGCGGCCGGACAGTGCAGCTGTCGTGTTAGTCCACTCCTCTTTCTATCCAAAACTTTACCCTGCTTTCCCCCCGCCTGTTGTGATTTCATTCCACACAGGGGGCTGTTAGAGGGGTCCTTGCAGGGAAGTAGAAAGGTAGTGCCTGTCTCAATGTGGGGGCACATATAACTAACTATTTCTGTGGGGGGACATTGTATTACTCCTCTGGTGGGACATTTATATTACCTTTCTCTGTTTAGGGCACTTATTTTACTATTTTCTGTGTGGGCACTTATTTTCTTTCTCTGTGGTAGCTGTTTACTCAGCCTTCCAGTTTACAAGCCATTGTTAAGTCAGCCCTCCAGTTATTATTAAGTGTTAAGTCACTGCTCCAGTTACTAGACTATTGTTAGTCAGCCTTCCAGTTTACTAGCCAGTGTTAAGTCAGCCTCCAGTTTACTAGCCAGTGTTAAAGGTTTGTCCACCCCCAAAACTAGCCCTAAATGTAAACTGCATTGTACATAGAATGCAATATAGGCTACAGTAGTCATCAGTTCTGATTCGTAAATAGCCATGTAGTAGTGTAGATACCAAATCATCTTGTGTGTGCTGTTTTTTTCAGGTACTGGTGTTCTATTACCTGCCCAAAATCCACAAGGATCCGGAAAACCCCCCAGGGAGAATGATAGTTTCAGCGTGTGACTCTGTTTTTCAGCCATTAGCAGTGCTTCTGGATACATACATGCAACCGATAGTGTGTAAATTTCCAAAGATCTTGAAGGATACCACAGATTTTCTGAATAAGATAAAGGGTGTATCAGTTGAAGGGAAAGAGAGTATCTTGTGCACTATGGATGTTACCAGCCTGTACACAAACATACCACATGATGAAGGGGTGAAAAGTGTAGAGAAGTGGCTGTATATAGAGCTTAAGGAGGATGAACAAATGGTTAAAATGTTGCTTATGCTACTAGAGATGGTACTGTCTAGGAACTACTTCAGATTTCAGAAAGTATTCTATGAACAGATAAGAGGTACTAGTATGAGGGCCCATATATATGGCACCGACATATGCCAACATATTTATGCATGTCTTGGAAGAGGAGAAAATACTGCGTAATTCCCTATTTTCGAAGTATATCAACCACTATTACAGTTTCATAGATGATATCTTTTTTATGTGGGAGGGCCCAGAGGAGCAGTTGTTAAACTTTAAGAAGTATGTGAATGAAGTCCACGAAACAATAAAATTTACCTTAGAGTTTAGCAAGGAAAAGGTTAACTTCTTGGATGAAGAGGTTGTAATTGAGGATGGGAGAATTTATAGTAATCTTTATAGAAAGCCAACAGACACCCACCTATTACATCCGGAAGCTCCACCACCAGAAGTATTAAGAGCCTCCCCAGGAGTCAATTCATACGGTGTAGGAGAGTGAACTCCAGGTTGATTGAATATGAAAAACGAAGAAATGAGATGGTGGAAATGTTTGTTGGCAGAGGCTATGAGAGCAGATAAAGAAGATTAAAAAGACAAGGTGACAGAGATCCCTAGGGAAGAATTACTGGTACAGAAAAAGAGGGAGGAGAGAAAGGAAGAAAGACTTACGTTTGTAAGTACATATGAGAGCCACTCGGCAGATGTAAGGAGAATAATTAAGAAATATTGGCCGATACTAGAAGGGGAAAAACAATCTAGTGGATGTATGTAGAAAGAAACCTAGGTTTGCATATAAGAGGGGAAAGAATATCAAAGATATACTGGTCAAAAGTGACAGAGCCCCCAGTGAGGAAGACCACTTTACAAAGATTCCTGTCTAAGCCTAAGAGGGAACCTTCCCTTGCCTTATTGTCAAAATTGTGCGACTATAATTAGAGGGAAGAGGTAATGCACCGAGAAAAGGAACAGGAGTAAAGGTGAAAGGTTTCTTCACATGCCAGACAAAAGGGTTGTCTATGCGCTGAAATGCCCGTGTGGTATGTTGTATGTTGGACAGACAAAGAGGGCTGTAAGGCAAAGGATTAATGAACACAGGAATAATATAAGGAATGGGGAAGAAAAATCGAGTGTGGCAAGGCACTATAAGGAAGCAAGACACCATGTTAGCCAATTACGATGGCAGTAATAGAGCAGGTCCAGGAAAGGGAGATGTAGAGAAAGATTACTTAAGAGAGAAGCATACTGGATTTGGTATCTGCAGACAGTAATCCACGAGGTTGAATGAGAAACTGAGCCTGTCCTGTTTCTTATGAAAAAAATTTAAAAAATAATTTTTAAGAAAATTTTTTAGAAGATTTTAAACAATGTATCATGATGATATTGGTGAAAGGGTTTTACTGCACTGATGATTATATATGCACTGTCAGTATTGTATTGTGTGTTTTTCTGTACGTATGGAATGGGGAATGAAGAGAAGACTAAGGAGGTAAAAAATAGGATCCCCTTCTCACCTAGTAAGTACCTTATGTTGTGAAAATGAAGGAGAAAGGTGTTTTGGACAAGAGCCAAGTGTTGGAAAGTACCACGGGAGCACTAGAAGAGGACCCTGGTGTTATGTGAACAGAGGTCTATGGGTGGCACTGTTTGTGTGGGTATAAAGAGGGATGTATATCACTGACCTGTAACACTTGATAAAGGCCTAGCGGCCGAAACGTCGTGTGTTGGTGTCACTGCAATAAAGAGGGATTACCCCTTGTAAATTATAACACTAGACAGCCCTACTTTCTTTATTCTTTAGTAATGATTTTTAGTGATGGTGTTTAGAAGGTAGGGTAACTTAGATTTAAAAGTACCAATGCATGTCCCTGGCGAAGTGAGAGAGGGAGAGAGTTCCAAGGTAGGGAGCAGCAAGGAGAAATCGTTTAAGGCAGGAGAGAGGCATGTTAGTTGGGGGTTGTGTGGAGAGCGAGGCAATCAGGGACATAAGGGGCCAGGAGAGAAGTAGGTTGGTGCAGTGAAAGGATTTAAAGGTTAACAGAAGGGTACGATATAGGATGCTTTGTTTGATGCTAAGCCACCCCATATACACTACACTGACTGCATATCTGTTGTATTCAGTCAGTATCAACTAGACTTGAAGTTGAGTTCTTAAAGACGTTTCGCTAGTAATCCGACTGGCTTTTATTCTGAATTAAAAAAGCCATCTGGGTGGCTAGTTGATCTAACAGAGTACCATAAATATATACTATAAACTGGATGAGAACCTTCACAAATATATTGACTACATTGGCATTGTATCATTATATATGTTTTTAGAGTATGAAAAAATAGTTTAAGTTATACCAGTAAAAATATTTCCACTACCAAAATTTTTAAGGGGAAACATCCTCAGAGAAACCCTACAATAGATCCCATACAGACCCATGCCCAGGGAGCCATCTAGTGGCCACAAAAACATGGGACAGTACACGTGTTTCAAGTGCTTGGTGTAAATAAAGGCACACATACAAACTATGGCGCACTGAATAGCTTTATTGATTCTCTAAAATTTGTGGTTTTATGCTATTAACTTATGCTAAGTTTTCTTTAAAGTAATTTATGATTGCTTAATATTACTCAACATATTACATTTTGTCTTCTAAATCAAATAAGCCATACTTACTTGGCTCAACCTTTGTTCCACAGCCAGCACACATTAGTTTTGGGATGCTACTATTACATCTCTCCTGGAAAACAAACAAGCAAATTATTTACCATTTATTAATGCACAGCCTGAAAGAAATGGTAAATGCCGTAACATACTTAGGAGATGGGTGGATGACATTTATAATCTGAAAGCGAGGGGGTGTGTCCATTCCTCAGCTTCTCTCATCCGAAATTTTCTGATCTCCTCAGCCAACCTAACACGGATTCAAATTCTTCAGCCATAATATCCTCCTTTAACAAAAAAAGGACCTTTATATTTCCACACAGTAATTTAATGAGAAGTATGAGAGTATGATTAATATTACAGTACTGACCCTTGGGAAGATATTTTTATTCAATTTAAATTGGGATTACGTTTTGTAGAACAAAATAAATATGCCAGTTCAAATATTTTTTCATTAAGCTACAAGATGTAATGGTGTCAGGTGGAAACAAGGTATATGTTTAAACGGCATGTCCAAGTATTGAGTTCATAGTGTCAAGGAGGTTTTGGTTGTACTGTATGTGTTACAGGTAATATTTTAATGCAGTTTGAGAATATTCAGCTCACAACTGAACATTCAATGCTGCATTCTGCTGGTGATAATGCTTGGCACAGTAAGAAATTACCCGTATATACTCGAGTATAAGCCGAGGTACCTATTTTTACCTGAAAAAATAGGAAAACCTGATTGACCCGAGTATAAGCCGAGGGTGAAAATTATGGCTACTCTCAGACTCTGAGACCCTAAAGCCTACTGTATGCAAATAGAGTGTCCTACATTTCTATGATTTGCCTCTAGATAGCCAACACTCTCAGACTCTGAATCCTTTGGCACACCTAACAATACAATTTTATATTGAGGAGCACCTCAGTGTTCTTGGTGCTGAACTGTAGTGTAGTTTTATAGTTTACAGTTATCTTTGGGGGTGAATATTGTATTAGTTTATCAATATAATCAACGTAATGTAACAGTGGCAATACCCAATACCATCAATATTTCCGAAATGTAATGTCACCCCCTGGGTCTCTGTCACCGTACAAGCAGCTTCAAATCTACTGCCCTATAAAGCTGAAATGCAAATGCACGGGGATACTGCACATTACAATGGGCCACTCCTGGGATTACGCTGCCGAGCGGGGCCGGATTGCCTCTGAATCCTTACCAGCATCGCTCAGCACTCCGAATCCGGCTGCCGCACGCTTAGTAAGTACTGTGCATTTGCCAGCTGACGTCACTACTCGGCGCCTCTCACGCCCGGCGCCGAGTAGTGACGTCAGCCGGCAAATCCACAGTGCTAACTACTGTGCGGCAGCCGGATTCGGAGTGCTGAGTGATGCCGGTAAGGACTTGACTCGAGTATAAGCCGAGGCAAGGTTTTAGGTTATTTTAAAACCTAAAACCTCGGCTTATACTCGAGTATATACAGTAGTATCTGGTTCTTTCATAAACTATTAATTAGTTAATATTACCTACAACCTCTTACATTGTGCTAGCTTGATCCACTAAGCGCAGCGACATAATGTGCCATTTTCTGCTAGCTGCTACATAAATGTATATTATTCTTACGTAACAAGTACTTACTTTCTCCACATTAAGAATAATTGTGGCAGAATGCAGATTTTCTTCATGTTGAACCCACTGCTGGCGGAAGGCCTGTAGCTTTTTGACTGTTTGTTCAGCAGAGTTGGAGCCTGGAGCAGGATTATCTCTAAGAAACAAGTTTACAGTACAAAGACAATAGGTGCACCAACCTTTTTCTGGGCTAAACATATTGCTATATGTAGATAAGTTACCTTTTAGTCTTGATACTCAATTCTGTTACTTCCCCATGTGGTATTTGTTGTCATCCATTTCTGCATGATTAATCAATATGAATATATTATATACGGTCAAATCAACGGTCATCCAGATCTCCAACATATGAAATATCAACATTATGGATTGTTATCTGTACCTGCAGTCTTCCTTTCCCCTCCCTATTAAACAATATTAAATGTATTACATCGCTCAGGCAAACCAGGATGAGTACAGCAGTAGTACTTGGTAACTCACTTAGCATGTGCAGATTTGTAGCTTTCTGCAATAAGCAAAAGTGAAAGGCTTCAAAAGTAAATGACTGCAATGCAATTAGGAAAGCCAGAAAACAGTCTCTTTCTGCGATTTTGTTTTACAGCTAAATGGGAATATTATACAATCCATACAATCCAATTCTTCTTTAAAAATGTAAAAACATATAATAAAGTTTCCTCAACAGCCAAAGCTCTCGGGCTTTTTAATTCTGAAACTTTTGTTATAGCCCAATAAGGAAATATTGGATTCGAAATTCTCTTTCCCAGCATCCACTGCAAGCAGCTATGACTAATGTGTTATGCAAATCGACCTCTAAATTCAAACATTTCGTTCAGATTAAATAGCAAAATATAATTTATACAATTAGCTATATGTAATTAAACTTTTTAGAAATAGCATATCTTATTCTGCTAATATTTTGCATGCATAGTACATTAAGTTTATAGAGACTTTATTTACCTATAATTACAAATTCATCAGAGTCACTATGTTCTTCACTATTTAAGCACATCTTGGCACCGTCTTCGCAGTACTGCATGTGGTTTCCAGACAATATTCAGAATGAGCACCTAGGAGGTCATTTGTAGGAGAATTTACCCATAAAGCTCTTTGTTTTGAGGCATTTTCATCACTGGGATCTCTAGGAGAGTTCTGCCATAATGCTCCATATCTGGAATCACTTTCTTTACTGGGTCACTAGGAGAGTTCTGCCATAATGCTCCATATCTGGAATCACTTTCTTTACTGGGATCACTAGGAGAGTTCTGCCATAAGCTCCATGTTTAAACTCACGCTCACCAAAGCAGTCATAGGAGAATTGTGCCAAAAAGCAACATTGTTCAAAATCATGTTCTCTGTGGGAGTATCTTTAAAATTTGCCATTCACAGCAAAATTTTGAGTTGTGTTCGGTGTGTGTAAGGAAATTCTGCTGCATTGCCACTAAACCTAAAAAAATAGAGTAGAGCAGATTTGAGAATTTTACATTAATCATTACATGTGTATTTACAATTTAAACTTATTTATTATTTATTTAAAGTGTATTTACAATTTAAACTTTATCATTTTAGAAATCATACTGATATTCAAGTTATGTTGTCCAGCTTTTCACCTCCCCATAATTTTAGACTGGGTACACATTATACAATTCTCATCCAGCCGATTGTTCACCACTAGCGGGCTGACTGACGTATATATGGAAATATTTGTCAAAACAATCTTCCTGTGTGCCTTACATCCTGTGAGTCAGGAAAACAAAGTCCAAACTTTGAATAATAAGTGTTTATTTACATTGCAGCTGCATGAAGTCAATATAACCAGAAAGGACTAAGGAGGGTACACATGACAGATGTTTGAAAGATGACTGAAAGATGACAGATAGGACTGCGATCCTTTCTAAGATCAATGTACACACAGTCCTGAGCGTTCTTTCACAGCAAATGGAGACCGTTCGGAACTGCATGTTTCCCACGACCGCGGGGATTCTTTAGTACAGGAAGATGTCTGCGGCCAAGGGAAATTTTCAGTCTTTTCCAAGCGTCACGAGGCAGACCGGACAGTTTGTCAGCCTTGCGATATTTCGTAAAATGCGCTATACACAGTTAGGATAAAGTGATGGATTCCACTGTATTACGGCTTTATCATTACTGTGTGTACCCCAGCTTAAGACTTTTTTTTTTTTATTATTATTTTCTCACTCAGATTGTGTGAAGTTATGTTGATTTGTAAAGCTGTATAGCATAACTGTATATGACGATCAGTTTGGTTTTGAAACAAGACACAAAATGCAGTTTTCTGGGGACAAAAATGTCCATTTAAACATTCTGATTAATACTATATTACTTCTACATGCTGTTTAATAAGCAAAACATAAACTGGACTACTGTTGGCTATTTACCTTCATAGCCACTGTCTACAGAAACTGCAGACTCGGACAGTCTTTTTTGTTCTGAAACACAACTCTCTGTGTGGTTGTTAAACCAGGTTGGATAGAAGCCTTGTATGTCCGCAATCCATTGTTGATAATACATAGTCTGCAAACTGCTTTTCAGGTTTTCAACAACAGATATAAACATGTCTGCTCGAAGAAGTGGGCATTTTCCTTAAGAAAATGTTGAAAAAAAAATTGTTGCTTTAAGAATTGATGGCAAATGCAATTTGATTTACAGATTTAATTCAGAAAAACTGAACTGCACTATACTCAAACCAATTTTATTGAAATGATATAGGAGATTTAAAAGTTTGCAATAATTGTCATGTTACAATCCCCTTTGATGTAAATGGCGATCAAAGCTTACAAACCAATAAAATTGAATTTAAAGGAGAACTAAACACAATTTTTTAAAATCCTAATATAAAAGCTTTTCTTTCCAGAATACAAATACTTGTGGGATTCTTCTCTAGTAAGCTCATTTAGTACATGTAAAAAATAGATTCTGTTACTAAGAAGGCTTCCATGTTAGGGGCTTACCCAGCTAAGGTGGATTGTGGGAGCGGACCCTTAGTACACACAGGTTGTTTTCATATCACCCAATGGCCACACAAAGGTAGGGGTGAGACACAGCTTGTTTTTGTTGTGAATGTGCTCTGTCTATTGGGCCAATGTTGTCTGAGACTTTAGTTCTCCTTTAAAGTGGAGAAAACACAAAAAAAAAAAAAAGTCTTACATTTTCTAGGAGGACTGTTGTTCAAATGCATTTCTGTAGACGGACACATTTCAGTCTTTGCAGTGAATGATGTATCTAAAGCTGGCAATAATACAAAAAGTTAATGGTAATTCCTCAGTATTTCCAAGCAAAAATGCAGCAGTAACATAAAAAATGAGTATGGGTACCCCAATATTAATATAGCAGGTCAAAAGCAGGTATATGACATACTGGTATGGATGGGGTGCAAACTACAGCTCAATCAATGCACAGACTGGGTGCCTGCAGGTTTTCACCCAAGGGTTAATTTAAATTGCCCTGAATGGGACAAAGTTGGCCTAAATCACAATACATGCATTCAAACAGGACATAATGAACAGGATTCTTAGCTTTAATACCACTGGAAGCAATTTTGCTTTGACACAAATCAGAGCACACTCTTACTTTACTGATCAGCCCGCGCTTAAATTGATCACAGTAATCTGAAGCTCACATACAAAACAACTCACTACACTGTTTACCCAGTAACCTTCAATGAGAGGAAGAAACCAACTAAACAAATTGTCAGTCTTACTGCACACAAAGGCACTTCCCAATTAAGACGAGTATAAATCCAGCACACTATAATGGAATACCACACCTTATTGCTTTCATAATAATAATTGGCAGAAATATTTTTTTATACTGCTTTTATGACAGATGAATGACTATTTTTTTTTAGCCAAAACCAATGTTCTCTCAGCTGTGCCCTTGCGCACACAAACACACCACTGCAAGCCTATACACATATATATTGGAGCACACACAAAAATCTGCTCGAATATCAGCAACGGGGAGTATAGCCCACTAAAATTAATTTAGTATGCACACAGATAATATACCCTGTGGACACTGCTGAAATAATAGAGGGAAAATTTTGCAAGCTATAAAATATTATTTAAAGCAAAATTGTTTAAACCTGTAAAAGAGATGACTTTGGGTTGACCAAAATCCCAACATTCGTGCTGGCAACCTATTGCTTAATAAATTAAAGAAGTACTGGCAATATTTTGGCCTTACAAATCTGCCATTTATCAAGTACCCTAGTGTCGCCCATGAATTATAGCTATGACCGATCACTGATTCTTTTACAAGCCAAAACTTGGGTCCCAGCCTAGCCTGGACAGATATCTTGGTCAATCAAAATATCAACTCATATGTGATCTGACAAAAGGTTTTAGTTTTGTTCCAGTTTATGTTTCTATGTATGGGCATGTTCTATGCAGATCAAACCGGAATAGAGATTTTACTTTATCAAAGCCATACACCTGTTGTGTATTTTACTGCTCAGGACAATTAAAAAAACTGATTTTATAAATGGCAGCAATTCTGAAAATTGTACATGGATCTTAATGCAAATGAATCCATCTCCACAAAAATATATATATAATATTGATGCTGCTGGAACCATTGAAAACATACTGGAGCTAAGCCCTACTTACTATGTATACTACCAATTAATATGGCGGAAAAACGGGGGGATTTTTGCATTACCTTTCAGAACGCTAGAATGGATTGTGGATCTCTGGCACAATTTTTCATCTTGTCTGTTACAAGCAGCAGAGTCAGACACATTGGCACTATAGGCAAAGCTAGATTGCCAGACGTACAATTAATTGTCGTTTCAGAAAGTGTAAAATGTGATAAATGTTTGGTGAAAAATCTCCGCCCCTCCTTTTGTGTATCAGGAAACTTCACTTGTGTATTGATATCACGTTTCTGTAAAACGGCTTCTGGGCAACTATCAGGTTTCAGAAAGGAAGAAACTTCTAGAGCTGTTTTAAGTGCATTTGTAATAGAGACTTGCATTTGACAAGTGACTGGATCAGTTTCAAAGCTATTGAAGATTCTGTCTCTAGGATATCCTGTGAAACGCTGGATCTTTTAAATAACATGTCTTGTACACGGGTAGATAATGGAAAGTGATCAGAATCACTATCAGACTCTTCAGTGAAACCGCCACTAGAGCTATCTTCCAGGTTCTCTACATCACTATCCTCCTGAGATGCTTCAATGTCTGTATTTAGATTTTAAATTATCCTGGATGTTTAACACAGAAGCAAGAATTTCCTTAATGGCTGAAGCATTGTTTATATATGTTCCACAGTTCCCCGATAATCCTATCACAGCTGCCTTGGTAATACCCTGTGTATGAAAGAGAATGATTACAATACCAAATAACCAAACACAATAATAGTATTATCTAGCAAAGTGGTTCTCAAGACTTTTTTCAAACGGTAACACAAACTTGTCATTGTAAATTTTTGTGTTAAGTTTTCTTAATGTTGGACTTAATGTTGGAATTACCTATATTAGGCACTTTGGTGAAAACATCTCCCTACCAAAAGTTTGAGGCAAACCCTTGAGAAACCCTGACCTACACACACAAATCTTCCTTATATTTATATATAAAAAAAAAAAAAAAGAAGAAAAAAAGCTTGGGCTTATATTTGTTTTGAAGAGAGTTCTTTGGAGTAGTCTGTCCAGTTTTATAGCCGGAAATGTGTAGAAAACTCTCAAACTGTCCACTTAAATAAAAGAAATGTCCCAGCAACACACCCACTTGCCCTGGGCTGCTTTTGCAAAGAAAAGAGTGCACAGTCCAGTATAAAAAGGAAAAAAGAAAAATAGGAAAATGAATTAGCAAGCCACAGTACTTTTATCACTTCTGCAGTCTTTGGTAACCTGTTACTTTGGTAATAGAAATAACATTACACCCAATAATGTTCTCTTTTCTAACTTCTATGGGGCTCTCTTACCAACTCCCTCTGGATCCCTCTCATTGTGATTTACCTTTTTTAAGTATTACCAGTAAATCTATTGAGATCCCAGGAGTGAGAACCATGCAGGTCCGATCCTCAACCATAGTTCAATGGGGGAACATGAGCAGAGTATTATTAAACCTGTGTTTTTATATTATCAAAGAACTCTGATGACTTCTAATAGTTCTACAGCTACATTATAGTGTACATATAATAATGTTATATATTAATAGTAATTTTAAAAAAAACTCAGATATAAAATTACCTGAAGGAAATTGGATTTTGTTAATTCTTGGAAAACTGCTTAGGGAAGAACCTGGAAATATCCATTATCTGCATTTTGTGTTGCTACTCCTGATTGATGGCTGTCATCTGAAAGGAAACATTGTTCTTTATATAGTATTTGAGGTTGAATAAAGACATAATACATCCAGTCCAACCCATCTAGCAATATCCTAATTCCCTGCCTAACTGTTGATCCAGAGGAAGGAAAAAAAGAAAAAAAACAACCAAATTTATGAACGGGAAAAAAAATCCTTCCTGACTCCAAGTGGCAATCGAATTTCCCTGGATCAACTCTACTTATGTATCAATACCAGTAACTTGCAACATTCCTTTTTGCAGAAACTCATCCAGCTTTTTTTTTAAACTGACCAATGAACCTGCCATAACACATTCACAGTGAAAACCCCTTTCTGAGCTTGAAGCCTAAACCTGATAATTATGTTCTTGTCTGTAATTATGAAAAAATACAGGAAAGCCATATGTAAACATTAAAGGAATAGTTCACTGAAAAAAATAAGCCCATGTTTTATTAAAGGGCATCTCCCCTGCTTTAAAAAAATTTTTTTGCTATCAGTATTACTGAAGAACGGGAGATAAAACCTGCAGGAGCCGGGATTACTCGCTCCTCTCGCTGCATCCTCCCACAGGTCCCGTATTCTATGCCATACGCTTAGAGTCCATCGGGACTTATCAGACTACACGGTGGAGGAGCAAGCAATGGGGTAAGTACATTACCTTCTCTTCTGGCCCCTGCACTGCCCTTTACTCCCGTTCTTCAATAAACTGAATGCAAAACATTTTTTAGCAGTGGAGATACTCTTTATATTTGGGAAAGGAGCACTGTCTCCTGTGTCTGCCCCTAAGATCAAATCAGTACTTACTGAACCGCATCATGCTCTACTGCTGTGCCTCTCCTGTCAGTTTCCCTGCACTCCCTCCTTCCTCAAACATGACTGGTTTGAAAAATTGAGCCACGCTCAAGGTCAGGGGAAGCGCGGAGGAAACAGACAGGAGAGGCACTGTATGTCGCAGGTGCTTCCGTCTTCATTACAATTCAATTTTTTTCTTTTTCTATTCCTTTATGCACAAATACAATTCTCACAGTTCTAAAGACTCTTCGCTAGGTAGAATTCAGTAAACTACCCATGCCTTCTCCATTGGGTGCATGCATACTTATGTTGGGCCG
>JAACNH010001178.1:0-95000 GCA_019447015.1 Hymenochirus boettgeri
AGTATAAGCAGAGGGTTCACTTTCTCCCATAGACAGCCCCATAGATAGTTCCACAGACAGTCCCATAGAAAATCCAATACACAGCCCCATAGATAGTTCCACAGACAGTCCCATAGAAAGTCCCATACACAGCCCCATAGAAAGTTCCACAGACAGTCCCATAGAAAGTCCCATAGAAAGTCCACAGACGACTGAGACCCCATACATAGCCCCATAGAACAGCCCCATAGAAAGTCCCATACACAGCCCCATAGAAAATCCCATACAACAGCCCCATGAAAGTCCCATACACAGCCCCATAGAAAGTCCCATACACAGCCCCATAGAAAGTCCCTAACAGACCCATAGAAAGCCCATACACAGCCCCCATAGAAAATCCAATACACAGCCCCATAGAAAGTCCCAATACAAAGCCCCATAGAAGTCCCATACACAGCCCCATAGAAAGTCCCATACACAGCCCCATAGAAAGTCCAATACACAGCCCATAGAAAGCCCATACACAGCCCCATAGAAAGTCCCATACACAGCCCCATAGAAGCCCATACACAGCCCCATAGAAAGTCCCATACACAGCCCCATAGAAAAATCCAATACACAAGCCCCATAGAAAGTCCAATATACAGCCCCATAGAAAGTCCCATTACACGCCCCATTGTAAGGTAAGGATTTTTATGCACTACAGAGTGGGGCCAGCAGTGGGGGAAATTATAGTTTTGGGGGTGGACATGTCCTTTAAAGCGGGAATGTAGCTTACACTGAAAATATTTTTCGGGTAAACAAAAACTTTATTAACACATGAGTTTATGCTGTCCAGTAATAACTAGCATTTCCAGAATCTTTGTAAATTAAAAGTTATTAAATTGACATGTAAAATAAACTCAATGGAACTTTTATGGGCCCAGGCTGGCAAATGCAGATTTATTTTCTGTATCAGCAGAGGGATCACATTGCTCATTATGGAAATGTAAAAATTCATATCCGCAGAAGGCGTGAAAATCCCATCTATTTGTTCTTTATATTTGTACACAAAGTCCACATGTTCAATCAATGGAACCTTTATTACAGGAAGGTGCACTCAGTGCGGGTGGAGTTCTACAAGCACCAGCACTTAACTGACTTCCTGCAGGGCTTGAAAATTACAATTCTAGGTCAATGAGGTCCTGGAACATTTTATCTGATTCTGATGATGGAATCATCCAGGCAGAGATTGGAAAGCAAAGTAATAATGTCTATAATATTTTCAAGAGCAAGTATGGTGTGTGGGGTTTTACCGATAATTATAACTCTACCTTTTGCCATTGTGTCTGCTATATTTTGCATGCATGGTCTCCCAGTCAATTTATTCCCCCCCCCCCCCCCCCCAAACTTGAAAAAGACAGAGAGGAACTGTGAGAAGATAAAGACAACTAATGAGTGTGGTGTAAATAAAAACTCAGTTGATTTTAGTAAACTAATTAAATTTACTTCAAACTAACAGTGGGATTAAGACCACTCCAGGAAACAACGTTATGATGGGCTAATTTGCCTATTCACTAGTTAGTAGAGATGGACTAGAACTCGAACTTGAACTCAAGTTCGAGTCTAACTTAACAAGTCTGAACGGACTCGGACTTCTCGAACTATCCTGGATCTGGTTTCTCGGACTTTCCGGACTCGCAGCTGTTTTTTGATAATTATCGAAATTCGATAATCGAATTTAGGGTCATTCGCTAACCCTAGAATAAATCATTCATTTTCGCTAACCCTTGAATGTACGATCATTTTCGCTAACCCATAATGTATTGTTTGATAACCCTTGAAAGTATCGTTCGATTTCGGTAATCCTTGAATTTATGGTTCTATTTTCGCTAATCCTCACAAGAATTATATCTGTGTATTCAATTAGATCAACTGGACTTGAAATGTAGTTCTCTTCAAGAACTACATTTCAAGTCAGTTGATCTAATTGAATACAACAGATATACCATACCTGGATGAATGAGAACCTTCACAAGCATACCTCACAAAATTGTTCGGTAACCCTCAAATTGGCCATAACCCTCAATGTAGCTTGCGCAAAACCCGATAATTGTGTAAATGTTTAAAAAAGTTTTGGTGATAATGACATGTTCCCCAACCATTTCCCAGGTGCCACAGCCATTTACAGTAAGTTACCATTGTTAGTTTAGCTGTAAATCATCCAGACTTTTCGTACTATCACTTCCCATTGGCTTTAAGAGTCTGAATTCGAACTTTCGAACTTTGACTGAAGTTCGAAAACGGAGTGAACTTTTGAAGTTCGGCCATCTCTACTAGTTAGCAATTTGCTCTGATATGCCTAGTAAATTTACAAGGATAAACTTTTTGCTAGACTGGGAGCCTCATTTACCCATTCATGCTGTGCTACAAAAGGGGCTAAACTCACGCTAACCATATTGTAAAGGTTAGCACAAGTTTACTCTATAATTGCAACGGCTGCACAAGTTTTGCAAAAGACACCCATGCAAACGGCGCATTGTATTAAAAGTAAAAACTAATGGCTGGTCTTAAAGTGGCACTGGGGTAAAATTATTTTTACTCCCAGGACAAGCCACATTTACAATCTGGGTAATTGAGGCCCTTTGTCTATACTGGTCTAACGTAGCGCAGCCCAATACTGTCTACCAACTTTTTAAAAGGTGTAAAAATGTTCTTAAGCTGTTACTCGCTAGATTAATAGCACAGGATAACTTTTGCACCTCTCGGTACATAACTCCCAAGGTGCTGTGCTTTAACATTAACCAGGGTTGTCTGATTTTCTGCTCTCTCTGAGTGGGAGGGAGCATAGCGTGACGTCAAAGGATTCTTGATGGGAAAACTGGGCGCTTTTGGGGCAGAAACTAGGTGGGACAGAAGCAGGAAATGGGGTTAGGGGCGTAACAGGCAGGAGTGGGCGTCTGGGGGATGGGTCTGCCAGTTCCCTCTACTGGACAGATTTCGCCCTTACTGCAGGAATTATAGTTGGAATTGGGACATTCCTGGAGCAAATGATTATCAGTAGAATACTGAGAATTATCAACAACTTGGCTGTACAAGGGCTGCAAAGGTTTTTCTGCAGCAATTTTCAAAGAAAAATTCCAAATTTTTACAGAATAAATAATAGGTGTCAATATTATTATGACAATTTTAACTCAAGGGGCCCCTTTTTGAAGCTCAGACTTGGTGCAATCTCCTTTGAACATAAAACATAATTAGATTTTTTTTAAACAAAATTGAACATAAACCTGCCTTTTAAATGATCTCAGTTTAGCAAATGAGACTGCAGGGGTCAGCGGGACATTGCATGTGACAATGTGCATGTATCCAAATCTATGGTTACACACAGCAAAGCACTGGGTTAGTTCACAGGTCAGAATCAGATCAATTCTAGGTCCTGGATGCTAAGCTCCTTTACTTACTTTCCACCCTAAGCAAAGCATTTTCTCTTAGCAGCAAGCATTGCCAACAGCCAGCATTCTTTCATGGGTCTGCAATTCAAGCTCAGGCTCATTACAGCTCTTTTAATGAGCAATTAGAGCTTGTGGATAGAGGTACAGGCTAATGGGGCAGCCCTTGACCTCTACATTGCCGCCCTTGTATGTTGGCTCGCTGACTGAACGCCAATGGGCACATTCTTCATTTTAACTCACTGGGTGCTACAGAGCACAAAGGACACAATCCAGATTTACACATAATAGTAAATGCTTCTAGTCATAGAAAGACCAAAAAGGCAAAACTTGCTTCTTGCATCTGATAATATCTTATATCCTCAGGGTAACCATAGTCATTACAGTTCAAAGCCTCTCTATTTATTTATATGACTTTTCCACTAATCAGGTCAAAGAATCGGAACACTAATAGGCTTTGTTTATTTGTGTCAGACCTACTTCTCTCCCATACACAATCTATTCCTTAACTTCTACAAAACTTCCATATGATAAAGGACATTGTGCACTGGATTTGTTTGTTGGTTCTTAGACCACAGTGAAGCTAATTTTTGATTTTTTTAAATCTTTTTCTCACATAAACAGGGTGTGACCCAATTTCTGGAATACTAACAGAGATGGTGGATGGGAAAATTGAGAACATTTAAGAAATAAAAAATGTTAGATTTGAGATTTACAGTCACTAAAGTTTGAGGTCTGACAGCTTCTCATTGAGAGTTAATGGAGAAATGCAGTAGTTTTATTGGTCCATATTTTTGTATTTAAAGGGCAGTCCCCTCCCCAAAAACAAAAAACTGGTGACTGTCAGTTATCTGTCTGCAACCCCAACTGCTATTTTTCCCAGTTTATTACATGTATTTGTAACCAGATATTCAAAGGGCATGTCCACCCCAAACTATAATTAAACCCCCTACTGGCCCCGTTCTGTAGTTTAAAATAAACCTTAAGGTGGCCATACATCAGTGCGATATTACTTACCCGACCAAGCGCTCACGCGACGTCCTGCAATCCTGACGGAACCATCCTCTCCCATCTAATATTCGACCGACAAGCGATCGCAAAATGAATGGGATTTTAACCTTACATCTCTGCTCCTTATGGTTCCCAAGATATGCCTTTTCAAAGTCCAGGAAACGGAAGAGTCCAAACTGTCTGTGAGGCTTCTGATCCATGCTGAATCCTCATCCTCGTCAAGGTCTAGGGCATGCGCAGAACAACCACCATCACCACCATCCGGATCCATCCTCAGCCATCGTTGCACGCCTACTTGAAATGCTTTGGAAGTAAGGTAAGTAACCTCTACCCCCCCCAACCGCTGAATCAATATTTCCAAAAAAAAAACAACAGATCCGTACTTACAGACCTTCTCTCCTGCGACGTTTCACATGACGTCAGCCGGGTCTGTGATTGGCTGCCTCTCAGGATCACCGCAGGAGAGAAAGCAGTGTAAGTAGAAATGTGGGGATTTTTTTAATGCATATTGTGGAGGTTGGGGGTGGGTAGGGTTTACCTACCTTAACCCCAAAGTTAGATTTGGGGGTGGAATGCCCTTTAATGGTAAGTTATATTCCTTTTTGGCAAAGGTATCCACCTCCTCCCTCTGTCCAATGATCTTTTAAAAGCTTGAGCATGTGCAGACTGGCATCTGTGATGTCGTCATCACAGCTTGTTTGACTGCATGGTGGGAGTGGCCAGGTTACTCTGCCAAAATGGGGAGAATAATATCCTTAATTATCTGGTCAGTGATGCAGATAAATGGCAAAATATATCATATGAGGTTAGGACAGTTTTTTTGTTTAAGGGTGAATATGCCCTTTAATGCCAATATTTAGCTTTTGAATCCTAAAAGGTGGAACTAATTATATCATTAAATAATCACTGTTTGTTGGATAGAGATGCAGAAGGAAAACCCTCCATTGAGAAGTATTCTATCACTGGGCTGTGCAGAAGGAGCCCACATTGTGTTAACTGCTTTCCTTCTTTTGGTTCCTGTAATGTAATAAAAAGCGAAAATTCAAACGTTTCCAGCATCTGGTTTTCTAAAAGAATGGGCTAATTTTCTTAAGGATAGTCCAAGAGGAAAAACAACAACTTGTTTCATCAAAAAACTAGTCCTGGTTTTCATTTCTCCAGCACAGTGGCCATGACTGATAGAAGGTCTGTACTTTTTTTTATAGAGGAAGAAGATGAGAGCAGGAATGTGAACAAAAGAAGAATCCAAGTCAAAATACACATGTACATCCCCGAGAGGGGCTAAGGACGCAAACAGATTTCCATAGCCCATTAACCAAAAGAGCTCAGCTTATCTTAAAGGGTATGTCCACCCTTAAAACTCATTTTTAATATGCTGTTCCCCCATGTCCCCCAGCCCCACCGCATAATTTTTTTTTTTCAGAAAGCCCCCCAAACTCTTACTTACCCCCCTCGTTTCCTCCGCCGCACTGCCAGCCCTCTGCTTGCGAGAATGCAAGCAGAGGGCGGGACCGGCAGTCCGTCTGTGATTGGCTGAGCGGCAGCCAATCACGGACGCGGCTGCCGGTCATTCAGTGCAGCGGAGGAAAGAGGAGAGGTAGTAAGAGTTTGGGGAGCTTTTTGGAAAAAAAAAATATGCGGTTGGGGCTGGGGGTCATGGGGGGACAGCATATTAAGGGGGATTGTGCTAGGGGGGAGATAGTAAACGGGAGGGAGAGGGAGGGGGAGGGAGGGAGAGGGAGGGAGAGGAGAAGGGCTGCAGTACGCATGGCAAATATCTACCGGAGGCAAGGTAGCAGGCAGAGCCCTGCTATCCTCCTGGTGGTTAGTTTTGGGACTTTGGGGGGGGTCTACAGGAGAACCCTATGGAGCTGAATGTGAGGTAAGGATTACACTACACTACATGGTGGGGCCAGTAGTGGGGGGATTATGTTTTGGGGGTGGACATGCCCTTTAAACATAATAGATTTCTATGTATTTTTATGTCTACCGTATTTATTTTTGTAATGTTCACTTTATCACTGTATTTCAACATTATGCGCACAAATGTATGTGTAGATAATGAATATCAGGGAGACTTAAAAACTTATTTGAAAGGTAGGTAGGTACTTTGAATAGAAAAAGTGGATGGTTAAAGGGTATCTTTACTTAAAAAAAATCTAATTTTTAAAACATTTAGACACAGATAGCAGATCCCTAACTACTCCAAAACTTTTTATAATTTTAAATCTGTCTGTAGATTCTGAGAAATCATTATCTGAAATACACAGCATGTACAGAAAAAACTGTCACTCCAAAAGCAGATATTATAAATGTGACCCATGCCTGACCTCTTGCCTGACTGCAGCACACTTTCTGCAACATTTAAAGAGACTCAGCAGAGAAAAGAACTAAGTGGAGGGCAGAGGAGATGTGTAAACATAGCAGTGGTGAGGCTGTGCAGAAATTATAATGTCGCAGACACTACAAGAAGGCAGTGAGTATGGGGGGAGGGTGGGGAATTAGGAGCACTCACTAAACATTAATAATTTAATGTCAAAGCAAGCACAGATAATACTCTCAAATTGTAGTTTCAGAAAATGTAGTTGTTTTTAGTGAGTAAAGTGACCCTTTAAGGCTACAAGGAATTTTATTCTTTACTAGGATTTATTGCCTTACCAGCTATACAATAATCGCATATCCAGTTATATGGTCTAAATTCCCACTCAGGTAAATGTCTCCCAGGTACCACTATTAGGTAGACCTCTCACTCTTTACTTTATTATATACCTATTTGCATAATTAACTCACAGAGATCTCCAAGAGATCAGTAAGGGTCAAACAGTAACTGGTTACTGGTACGGTTATTGGGGTATGTTTTGCATTATCGATAATGACTAAAAATATAAAATAAAACAAAAATAAAAGTATATCCATATGAAATGTTATTTGAGCGAGTCTGAATGGACACTGTTCAACCAATCAATTGGAAGTGAAGTTTAGCACAACAAGCCAAAGGCAAGTTACAGAAACCTTCAGAGTGAAGAGAGACGAGATGTTATTATAATACAAAGCAATGGAGGGGTTTAGGTTAGTGACCTGAGTGTCATTTCGCATAACACTCAGTTTGCTTTCCTCAAATGAATGTCAAAAAGAGAAGATCTCTCCCAATTTGATGTTGTAACTGAAGTATTATCACTTTGGGCATAATTTACAACAATGAACAGAAATTCATAAATTTAAACATTTTTCAGCTAAGAATATGGAATTGCTAAATCTTCTCTAACAATAATAGTCTTACCCAGCATTAAATAAATAGCCTAAAGCTAGGTACACACAGTACAGATTTCTGAAGATGACAGACAGGATCTGCAAGATCCTGTCTGCCATCTTCAAAGATCTGCATACACACAGTCCCGAGCTTCTCCCTATGAACTTCATAGGGAGAACGCTCGGACTGTGTGTTTCCATCGCCGTGCTAGACTCCTATAGGATGGAATTTTTCGGCCTTTCCCGAACGAGCGTACGGCCGACCCATCGTTCGCGGCGCGCGCTCGTTCGGGAAACGACGTACACACAGTAACGATAAAGCCCCGATCCGACGTATCGGGGCTTATCGTTACTGTGTGTACCCAGCTTTAGTCTAAGCCAATTCCTTTCTCACTATGCAAATAAGAGAAGAGATTTCTGGGTAATTTGTATTTGAATTGAATCCCTTTATTTACTTCTGTGCCATTACAAGTCTGAGTGCAACCGAGAATGGTTTACTACATAAAGTATACTTTTTTTTCCATATGGTTTATTTGCTGCTAAACCCAGTTCTTTAACATGAAACGTCCCCTTTCTCCCACACTGGCACCCATTTACCAACAGCCATGCCCACTACCACTAGCGCCATTAAAGTCATGTATCATATGTGATACATAGTCCTTTAGGAGAAAAGCTCTTTACAAATGTTATTATTGTATTATTGTATTCTTTTTTTATTTTTACAGAGTATCAATGTTATAGCCAATCACTGTAGGTTGGTAGTTTAGATCATTTTAATGTGCACTAAATGTAAAGGAGAACTCTTACATAATTTAAGGCAACATGTCAGGGGCAATCAGATTTTACCCAGTGGCTGATATTAGAAATGGAAAATTATATGTATGATGCACATGGGAACCATTGCATAATTAACCATACGAACAAAATCATCTTACATTTCAACCCCCTCATCTTATTATGGTCTCCAAGCACATGGATCTTTGTTTTGCCCCTTAAAAGAAAGTGAACCCCAGATCTGTAAATTAACTCCATCCAACAGATGGAAACCACTTTGATTTAATGCTTAGCTAGTTAAAATGACACTTCTGCTATAACTGTATATGGATGCACCAATCAACGCCTCTGTCTTACTCTAGTATTCATGTACACTTTCTCTACATATGGTTTAACTGATGCTGAAGACAGTTCTAACACGAACGGTCGCTGAAGTGCTTCCAGATTGTGTCTAGACGCCAATGCAGGTAGGAGGGGAAATGTTTTAAATAATAGCGACACAGCTGTTTTTGTCGGGGGGGGGGGGGGGGTTGCCAATGAAACCGTCTAAGGATTTGGGCCTGCAACGCCAAACCTTGATGCTGTAGATTTTGTGCCCTCTTCACTACAAGGATGTACACACTAAGATTTAACAAAGTCAGATTAAACTCTAACCTTGACAAAACAAGTGTCACAGATGCTCAAAGAAAGGAGAGAAGAGTTGTGAACTCACGTGTATATGGAAGTCATATAGCGTTAAATGTTGAGAGAGGGAATTTGTATGCCTTTCAAACAAGCCTAGGATAATGTCTCTAGCTTTCTGGGTCTTAAGTTATAGGCTTGTAGAGTTACTCTTTTCAGCAGCTTTTATACACCGTCTAACCCCACCCCCAAAAATCAATTTTTGTCCATTCCTCTACATATGGACACCTTAGGCGACTAGCTTTGAAAATATTTAGCAGTTTGGGGTCACTGATTTAGATCAGCTGATATGCTCTGTCGCATACAAGCATGCTCCCAATTTAAACTTTGAGGCAGACCCCAAGTGTTGGTGATGTCACAGCTCAGATGCTTTCAGAAAAACACCACTTATATCTGCTGGACTTGAAGTTTAGATCTTGAAGACGTTTCTCTAGTCATCCGACTGGCTTTCTCAATTCAGAATGACTTGTACAAGAATCTGTGGCAATTATGTACCTTACTGGAAAATCCCAATTTGCATATCACAGCCAGGGGTTCGGGGGCGTGATTGCATAGTGCTAAGAGGTGTTATAGGCACACCTCTTAGGACACCAGGGTAAGTGTCAAAACAGCATTGTACATGGCAACAGTTGATGCCGACCCCCCCCCCCACCTATATTTAACTTGGTTTCTTTATTTTTCACATAAATGGCCTCCTTAACACCTCTCTTAAACCAATCACGACCCTTAACACCTGCCTGTGTGTATGCTAATTGGGATTTTCCAGGGTACATAATTGCCACAGATTCTTGTACAAGTCATTCTGAATTGAGAAAGCCAGTCGGATGACTAGCGAAACGTCTCAAGAACTAAACTTCAAGTCCAGTTGATCTAATTGATACAACAGATATACCATGACCTGGATGAATGAGAACCTCCGCGTAGGAGTGTGTCCTTCTAAGGGCACTTGATGGAGACCACAGTTACCCTTTAAAGGGCTTGTCCACTCCAGAATAAAATCCATCATACTTAACCTTTCCCAAAGCCCCCAAATCCAGATATCGTTATAGTTACTTACCTCCCTGTGGTCTCTGAGCTCATAATACTTTTCTTTTCCACTGTGCCTGCCCTTCCTGGTCCTCGTCTACTTTCTATGCCTAGAAGCTTTTTCAGAGGAGCACACAGGACTGAAGAGGCACACCAAATTTGTATAATGGGGGTGGACATGCCCCTTAAATAAGTTATTATATCATATCAGATGGACACACGGTGGCTTTGTGGTTAGCACTGATCCAGTATACTCAATAAAAGATAGAGCAAATAAATCAACCAGCTACACAACTGTGAGGGTCCCACACACAGTCAACAAAGGAAAGAACAAGTCTTCCCCAACAACAAAACACCAAGAAAGTAGCGGGTTAAAGCTACCATAAATAAATTTAATCACACATAAATGATAGGAAGTTAACCTCACATAAAGGGTATAGTTTGTAACTTCCAATAATTAATGAATAAAGATCAAACAAATAATTCCCATCAAGGTTAACATATGAAGTACAAATAATTCAGATGGTATATCAAGCCAAAGTTGGTTGTAATGTTACCTGTCCCAACAGCCTGCGATCACCAGCAACAGTAGAGCACACAGACCCACACACCCCAAGCCAGCACACCGTACCACCAACAGGCAGGAGCCTTCTCCGGAGAAGGGACAGGTAACATTACAACCAACTTTGATCTTGATATACAGTACTTCATATGTTAACCTGATGTGAATTATTTGTTTGATCTTTTTATTCATTAATTATTAATTTGGCTGAAAAGCCAATTAATGTTCTTTCTATTCTTCTTCTTTTTCTTCTTCCGTTTTATTCTTCCGCTTTTTTGGATCATATCTCCCACAGTTTTTGAGCTAGAGACATTAAATCTAGGCACACACACAGTCTTAATGGTGGAAAGTGTCCTTTTATAGTGACTTTCGGAACCTCAGCGGTTCCTTCCTCAGACCAACAAGACTGTGTGCCTAGCATGTCTTACTTCTCATAATACGGTCTGTTGGCTACAGAGCTTAGAGTCCCCAGCATGGAATAATTGTTTATGTACCTGAGTTTAGGTTGGCAATCCTACCCTTCTCTTGTTTGTACTAGAGACATGAAATTCGGTACAGACATTCGGGGCAAATAGGAGAAGTGTGCTATCTCTCTAGCTAAGGAATCCACATAAGCGTTATGGCGTTATCAGCGAATTTCCGGGCATTTTTTCCCATAGACTATAATGGTAACAATCTTCAAATGTGGATATTTCCAAACTGTTTTTTTCATGGTCATAAATACAAATGGTGATACCCCCAACCCCCTCACAGACCCAGGTACACCCACCTACTCACCTACCTTTCCATTCCCATGGAAGCCATTTTTAAAGGGTAACTAAAGTCAAAAAAATTATTTAGATTTTCCTCAATAAAAGATAGTTTTCTGGTTATAAACACAAAAAAAGACATACCCCCTCAACCAGAACCAGGTACACACACCTACTAATCTACTTATCCATTACTGTGGCAGCCATACTTAAAGGGTAACTAAAGTAAAAAAAAAAACTAATTTATTATTCTCAATAAAAGATAGTTTTATGGTTGTAAACACAAAAAAGACATACCCCCTCAACCAGACCCAGGTACACACACCTACTGATCTACTTATCCATTACGTGGCAGCCATATTTAAAGGGTAACTAAAGTCCAAAAAAATATTTTGATTAATAATAAAAAAGGTTTGTTTTTTAACCCCCTGTGGCACAGTTACATACACCTACTGACCTACCCCTCCATTACTGTTGCAGCCATATCCTAAAGGGTAACTAAAGTAAAAAAAAATTTTTGACCAATCATCAAAAAAGTTTGTTCTTTTAACCCCCAACCGGGACACAGGTACACACACCTACTGATCTACTTATCCATTACTGTGGCAGCCATACTTAAAGGGTAACTAAAGTCAAAAAAACAAATTTTGACCAATCATCAAAAAGATACAGAGAGATCAATAAAAGTTCTTCATTGAAAATGGTGCTAATTTTGCCCTAACAATCAGATAGCTTTCTGATTGATTGGATCAAATTAGCACCACTAGGGATGGGTACACACAAAGGTTTTTTTTTTATCAGAAACAAGCATTCACTACAAACTAATCATTCCCATTATTGAGTTTTTAAATCTGCAGCAAACACACATATTTCCTTCCAAAATGCAGCCCTCAAGCCAAATTCAAAGTTAATACTTAAACTTTCCCTTTCTAGTTGGACATTACAATTATATCCTTTAGTGAGGTATACTTTTAAGGGAACATTCCTCTATCATTTTTGTATATAATAAATATAGTTATTGGTAGCTTTAATCCTGCTACTTTCTTGGTGTTTTGTTAGCACTGATCCCTTGCAGCCCTGAATGTATGTTTGTCCCCATAGATACGTGGATTTCCTCTGGGCACTACTGAAATACTGATAGCTGTATCTGTCAAATAAAAGTGCTTAGATGTAAGCTCTTCGTGGCTGGCCTGATTTGAATGTAAACATGTCATTAAAAAGAGCTACGGAAGATGCTGGCACTATTAATCCACAATAATATATAAAATGTGTCTTAGAATTTAAGACCCAAATCCTTTACTATAACGATTAAACCCATGGAACTTATCTTTACAAAGACCAGTGATCCAGCAACTCAACAGCTGATAATCTTTAGGTTTAATTATCTTAAGGCTGGGTACACAATGGTAGGACTTTTTGTACCAACCGAGCGTTCACTGCGAGCGAGTGCTCGGCTGGGGCAATGACTGTCGTTTGCGGCAATAGTGGCCGTGATCTACAGACAGTTCAAAAACAGACAACTGGCAATTGAGCTCGGTCGCGGCAGCCATCCCACACCATCAGATAATTCCGTCCGACCGACCATACACAGGACATAGTTGGTCGGACGGAAATACTCGCTGGTGTACCAGCCTAAAGTGCTTTGTCTTAATAATGAGCTTTACAAATGATGAGATCCTTTTGCAGGCCAGTCTTTCACTATTATAAAGTAGCCTAGATTTGCTCTTTAAATTTAATTTGCTTTGATTGCTCTTTCTGAAATATGTTCTGCCTAATTTCCATTGTTTTAAAAGCAACGATAACAGACTTTTTGGTGTAATTTACTCCAAAATAATTTGGAAGTCTTATTTTCTATGTACTTATGTGGATTGAAAATGTTTTTTTATTTTTTTAATTTAAAATAAAGGTAAACATATTGCTAATTTCAAGCAGAAATGTCCAGGGGGGTTTGACCATTTGCAGGACTCTAGTGTAAATATATATAAAGTCACAGTACATGTGTTTGAGTGTTTTACGGCCATTATTTATGTTGAAAATCTCCCCTGCTGTGTTTTCTGAACATGCCTTGATAGACGGGTTTTTTTTTTAACTTTTTTTTTACCCCAAAATTCATTTGCTGCTTTATACATTGAACCAAGAATGCCCAAAAACCAAAAAATCTGTTGATGTCCGGAGTACAGAAAGCGATTTCCCCTCCTCTATAAATACGGCCCCAAACTGTCCAAGGTAACCGGTCCAAAATTAGCGACTATCAATGTAATGTAAAATTACAACCATGATCTGGCTGGGAAACATTACAGGAATTTGGAAGGTAAGAAAACCAGCTGCACCTGCTGTTAGAGCAATTTGACATTCAGTAGGGCCGAATGTAACTTGGGTAAGTGTATGGGCAGTATAAGTAGGTTTGGACAAGGTCTAAAAGCAAAGCTGCATTCTAATCTTTCCCCCATATATTAGTGGAAAGGACATTGATCACTGCCTCCTCTTCAGTACGGGTTATCAGGGTTGACAGATGGGTACCAGAGCCCAGTTTGTAACTGTAGTTAGTCACGTCTATTTGGGACATCTGGACCCTGGTCTTAACATGGCAAGCTTCTATTTGTTGTATGCTTGATCCAGTAACTCCCAACAGTTCTTAGCTGCAGTCAAAAGCGATGAGATGGACAGAAGAATCCACATTATTGGGGCATATAGTCCTTCACAAACCTATGGACACATGCCTTTTTCTGATACAAACCATCTACAGAGTTTAGTGTATAAAATAAAAGGGACACTTATATTCTCTAGGGGTGATCATGCAGACAATGGTAGTTGTAGTTTTACATCTGCTATAATAAAATTCTTCATAATATCCTGTCCGATCAAAGCTGTTCATTATATCCTGCCCAATTGTGCTCCAAGCATTGTGAACATTTGCTCTATTAAGCTGCAAAGTTCAAAATCATATACCCAGTTGGGTATCAGTCCATCTACTGGTATGTATCAGGAAACATGTCATTATTTATCATTATTTAACATTCATTACTACAAGCACATACAAATAGGGTGAAAACACAGGGGCCCAGGCCTACACAAGTCTGTACATTCTATTATATTGTCGTGTGAAGATTTGGACAGACTCTGCTCAGTATCTCAGTAATACAATCCAGGACTGTCTGCCAATGGCATATTTATCTTTAAGTACCTAGTACAGTATTTACATAAATATGAGCATCATCTAGAAAAGACATTGGGACAGAATGGAGAATGTAAAGTGCACATGGTCTGTGTCAGGGCACAACAGAATTGCCTGGCTGTTAAGGAACCCCCAAACATTATAAATAGCTCTCCTGGAGTGCGGCTGTCAGCCTGCGCCTGTCTGTCTTCACCTCATCTCAATGGAGATTCAGCTCCAACAAATCCACATACATTAAGAGCTGATAAGAACAAGGGCCACTGTTTATTTCATGTCAATTCATCTTGTGACACTAGAGAAAAGCCAAGTGGACGTGATCTTAATATTGGGCTTTTGTTTTTTAAAGGTGAATGTACCATAGACATTTAACAGACGCCCACTCCCCCTAGAATCAGTGATGTGACTTTCGGCCCTCTGTTCTCTAACTGACCTTTACCAAGCATACTGCAATCAAGAAATACAGGGAGTTGTAGTTTTTAACATCTGGAGGGCTTCATGTTGTATGCCATCCGCACATATATTAACAAATGAATTCAGCGTATCAGTCGCTGTTCAACTACATCTCCCTACAAAAAAAAAATCAACATTTCTCAAAGATCTTTGGAGCAAACGTAACAACAAAGAGACATTATATAAGACTTGTTTGCCCGATGTGAATTGTTAAATTAATGAGATCATTGCATGTAGCCCAGAGACCTTGAAGCTTCATTGGACAAAGTCTTCAACAGAAAAAAATCAGTTTAATACTTTGTCACAATACAATTTCTGAAACCTTATGATTTTAGTTTGTGGAAAGATTTATCGACTTTTGAAGGAACATTCATTACAGATTAACCCCACTAAATATTATTGCCCATAACCAAGACTAGAAAATAAAAAGGTTTTATTAAAGGACAATTCCAACTTATAGCCCAGAAACTTTCAATAATGACAATTATCTACACACTCTTTAGGCTGAGTACACACAAGGCTTTATTTGTCCCAAGAGTTCGCTGCGTGTGAGCGCTCAGCTGGGACAAATGACTGTCGGTCGTGGCCAACAGTGTGTGTTTACCAACGGACCCGTTCATCCAATTCGAAAGAAAGGGCGAACAAGCTCGGTCGCGGCCGTCCGCCCCACACCATCAGATATTTCTGCTGACCCAGCCTTAGTCCTATTGTGTGTCAAGTAACAAATATCACAGATCGTAAATGTATGATTGCGGATGTAAAATTGCGATCATTTAGGGAAAATTAGCAATACTGTGCCTTTTTAATACATCGAATTTGGTTTGGGCCTAGGCAGGTGCAACCTTAGTCAGTCCTCTAAGCTTAGCACAAGCAGAATAGATAAAGGTGCACACTACTTACCCAGAATTTTCTGGGATCACCTTGTCTGCTCTAAAGTCCAGTTCCCTTCAATGGGGAGGGGTTTAGTCATTGGCGACACTGGCTGCATCTTTTTTCTAGCCTGGAACTGCATGTGGGGGTGGCCTTACACATCTGCTTTATGTTGAGCAGCTGCTGCAGACATCTAATGTGTGTGCAGGCGATAAGCAGCAGCCCAGCGGAGGCCTGCAATATATCTAAGCAACCAGGAGAGATGGAGGGCGGTGATGTTTCTCCGGGAAAGCTTCTGGCAGCAAGAGGCAGATAGGGGTCCACAGGAAAGAGCATGGAGCTTGGAGAGCAAGTAAAACTGCTATTAAACTGTGTTGTGAAACTGTAAGAAAAGTTCAGATGATCTCTAACTTTATGGGACAGAAAACTGCTCTATTTGTAATTTAAATAGTCTGCTCTTACCCACAAAATACTACGATAGTATAAAGTCCACACAGCAACTAGAGGAAAATAATACCCCAGGCATTGCCATAGACCAATGGCGGCAAATGTCCAGAAATAATCAATTATGATGTTTTTCAATGCAAAAATGAGCAGTCAAACGTAGTGATTCTCGAGCACAGGGACTCTGGTACCAATTACACAAAAAAACAAGGGAAAGGCTAGGACACCAAGGAATAAACCGAGAGCTGTTCTTTCCATGTCTAGTTAAATCCACATTCTAATTTATTTTTCAATTATGTTTCCAGCTACTGTTTTTGGAAAAGACCCAGTTTACAGTAGGACAAACATTTTACTAGTTAAAGGAACAGTAAAACTCTGCCCCTGGTGGTAGCGGATGTGGGAACGCATGTCACCGTCCGTTTGCATGCAATGGGACACACCCACTGCAGTTCTAGTCTACACACGTTTAAGGGATCACACAGCATCGTAAGTGCGTGTAAAAACTTTCAAGTGTGGTCTAGCCCTAAAACTTAAGACAGATTTGCTGAATGTATTTATTGTGTAGAGCATTTTAACTCAGTCTTCAGGTGCTATTTGTTTATGGATCTACATTATAAAGGTTGACAGGTCTGTATCAGATGTCTATCAAAAACACAAGCAGATAGGCGCATGTGATGCAGTTTAAATGCAATCAGCTTGTAATCAGTGCAACCTGCTGTTTATTAAGAGGCTCTACTATCAGCAGGTGTTCTGGAAACCCTACACATAGGGCAAACAACATTTAGGAAAACACAGTGGGACAGAAAGGAAAACATGATCAAATGTCAGGTGTATAATTCATAAGCTAACACTAGAGCAGTGGTTGTCAAACTTGCGGCCCTCCGGATGTTTAAAAAACTAAAACATTCCCTGGAAGCAGAATGCTGGAGTTGTAGTTTTCTAACATCTGAAGGGCTGCAAGTTGACATAAAGAGCGGTGCATGGCTAGTGCCACAGCTGCACACAATATTTCCTTTCCCAGACAGGACTGAGCTGTGGAATATTCTCATTCTCAACTACATTCAATATGGTGGGGACAACCCAAATACAACACCCACCTGAATACAATGTTCCTTCCACTGGAATTAAAACAATATAGTGATACATTATTTGTTAGCAGGTTTTGAGTTTGAAGTCAAGAACTTCTCTTTTAACAGAATAGACACCTTACATTAGCACAGAATGTCCAGCTTGCAGCCCTCAGCATTCCCTGCCTGTGCTTATCAGTTTGCAAACATCTAGTTGGACATCCAGATCTAGAATGCAATCTGCATGGCCCGTTAGGGCTAGGCCACACTGCGAGGTTAACATGTGCGATCCGATTTTTAAATACGGCAATGCAAAGAAGTTGGAGAGCACCCTATTTCATTTTCAGTGTTTTATTCAGCAAAGACATACGACTTTTCGGGGGTATAACTTCCCTTCCCCGAAACGTTGTATGTTTTTGCTGAATAAAACACTGAAAGAAATGGCTCCTCCAACTTATTTGCATTGCCGTATGCTGTGGCCTTAAGGTGGAGGGGCTGGGAGGATTGCACCTATTAATCAAAGGCCATGCCAAAGGAGGTGTGCTTGAGTGTACTTTTACTGAAGATTCCGATTTTTAAATAACATTAAAATCGCGGCAACACACTCAAAATTGTGCATCCGATTGCGAAAATCGCAAACCGCAGACCTGTTATTTTTGTGTGTAATCGCATGCGTTTCATTATCTCTAAAGAAAAATGCGCAAGCGCAAACTCATCAAAATCGCACCGGAGGCTGAGGCCACACTGTAAACACACTCTTGGCGATTGCACGCGCGTTCTCCTGTTCACAAAAAAATGCAGATTGCACCACAGCGCACAACGCACACTAGTGTGGCCACAATCAATTGGGACACAAATAGTGTGGCGCTTTTAAATCACAATCGTGATCCGATCAAGCTTAAAAGCAACAGTGTGGCCTAGACTAAGGCAAGGTAAAAGGCTTGCGTTGCCTGCGCCGTGTGGCCTCAGCCTTTCTATCGCCAATCAAAAGCAACTTGGCAAACTAAAACACCAACACATATGTTGTCTGTCTTATTATATAAAGGAAGTAAGTTATATATTGTAAGGACTTACTAAAAATAAACTTACAAATAGAAATGGAATTGTCGAGAGTGCAATGAATGACGAAGGGATGTATTCTCCCAGCTACAGAAGCTATTAGTGCATGTGAGATACGGAAACAAATAAGGGGAAAGTGTTTAAAAAGTGAAGTGAATAAAATAACCCCCCCCCAAGCTGGTAGTTTAGGTAAATACCTTATACGTGCCCTGTGCTTGCCACTGTCCTCGTCAGGGACAAGGGAGAGGAGAAAATTTTGGACCGGAAGACAGCTAATTCTTCTCAAACTCTTTAAACTATACAGAGGGGCCAGTAGTGGGGTAAATTTAGTTTGGGGGCTGACATGCCCTTTAATTATAAATAAGGTGCACAATGATATCAGAGGTTTTTTTTAGAGGTTAACAAGTGAAAGAAACACTTAAAGGCAGTCCACCCCCAAAACCAAATTCTCCCCCATGCTGGCCCACTGTGGTAGTATGTAAAACTTTTTACCTTACCTCTCTGCTCCAATGGTTCTCCTGTAATGTCTCCCAAAGTCCTAGAAAGTGAGCACCAGGAGCTGGCTGGAGGAAACGTTTCCCCCGCCTCTGAGGTGTCTTCGAGAGAGTTTCTTTGGCTTGCTCAGTGCAGCCCCCCCCTTCCCTCCCTCTCCCGATCTGTTTAGTTTCCTGTACCCCTAGTGTACAACCCCTTTCTTGTAGTGTAGGTCTCCCTCTCCCACCCCCATTAGCTTGTAAAAAAACTAAGTGAAACTGTACTTACTTTGCCTCTTCCCCTGGCGTTCTACACTGCCGGAAGCCGCGTTTGTGATTGGCTGCCACTCAGCCAATCAAGGACGCGCTGCCGTCGGCCCCCTGCTTGCAGTTTCATGCAAGCAGGAGCCGTGTGTTAAGGTCGCGGGAAAGAGGCTGTGTTTAAGTAGATTTCGGGAGAGTTTTTTTAAAAGCTAAATAGTGGTTGAGGGTGGAAGAGGGCGAAGAATGGGAAGAAAATTTTGAAAAGGGATGGACATGCCCTTTAAATGGTGACATCACTGATGTATACATGCGTGTCTGGCTGTTTCATGAGTGTGGGTCTGTTGGGATGCATTTGTTTATAGGCATGCATGTATGACTGTATACTGTGTGTGTCTGTATGCATGGATTATGCATTAAATCTAGGGGTGGGGGTTAGGGGGTGGTAGCCGCCTTTGAATGTGTGGGTACCCTTCCTGAAATGAGTATTGGCAGGGTGGGATTTGTGTCAAAGCAATAAGGAGTTTGTTGCTATTCGACAGTGAGTATCAATCTGCACTTTTCTACGGCAGATGCCCAAATTGAATTCAAATAACGGGGCAACATGGCATGCTGGGAGTATGTCCAATAAAATAATGTTAGAGGAAATGATCTATGTATCCATTAAAGGCTACGTAATAGCATTATCAAAGGTTCTATAAACAATGACACAGTATGAACAAAAGGCAACCCAACCAGAGCATAGAGCATAACTGAGGGAACAGAGCAACATTCTCTAGGCCCAGACAGCTCTTACTTTGGCTTTTTTTATTTCAATAACAATAAGGAAGTCTTTTTCCTCAGGGAGTCTGAAGAGTCATTAGGGTGGTGAGCAGAGGTTGAAGATAAGACTCTTTTTCTGAGCTGTCTCCAGGATAAGACCCTTAACACAACACAATACACTTGACAGGTCAGTTCCTAAGCAAGCACGTGTCAGTGTTTGAACAAAGTTATGCCTGCTCTCCACAATCTCCACAATAGGACAGGGGAGAAATGGGATGTTATTGAAAGGCATACAAGGATTTGTAAGTCTAAGAATGAATAAGAGCAAACTAGAGAAGAGGCCAAGCTATGGGCTCTTTGTGCAAGGAAAGCTGGAAATATGCAGGACAACCCCAAAGTCTATTGGCAGGACCAACAGATTATCAGTTTATACCAGCCTTTCATCAGAAATGATTTCAGTTTAAATTTAAAATTTAATGGGGAACTTTAATTTCACTTGCATAACCTTCCGACTTCCTCTGCGATCCGCGCAATGAGATTCGCACAATCACGTGAGAACAGCGCATGCAATGTAGAGACCTTTATGACATGCACTGCTTTAAGTTTTCTCATCCGCAAATGGATGGCAAAACTCAATTGTAAGGGTGTGAAAAATGCACTAGTAGCCCTACTTATCGATGCATCAGTAGTTCATGGAAAATATATCTATCTGAGTTGGGGACCTCCATTATTCAGCTACAGACATGTTCTGTACTTTGTATTTACCAAGGTGCTAATCTTATTAGGGACTAATGCGCATCGATTCTCAATGGCTAATGGATGACAAGCACCACTGTTACGCGTGGAAAACGCGGCAGTGTGGCCTAGCCCTTAAGGGACATACAAACTGCATGCTTTGGGGCAGAAGTAAGGGATATATCACATACAACACATTGTTAAAATGATTATGCTTAAAGGATAAGTGCACTGATTAGCTGTTAAGTTAAATTGGATGCACGGGTGTTAAAATCTAAAAACCTCGCGGTACCGTCCCTGGTGGTAAATATCTCCTTCTTGTACACTATCCGAGATAGAACTTAATGTACTTAACAAAGGTCTGCGGGTTTGTACCTAGTTTATAACCTCGACTTTATTAACTGGGAAATCGAATTTCTTAAATTTGTACGTAAATTGAAATTACAAATGTACTTTGGTAATTCTAGCACCTGTAATAAACCTCAAAGAATGTGTGTCTTAAAAAATCTAGCGGTTTTTACACCTACCATGATAATGCTAACTGAAGCATTTACTGATACGGTGATACATGAGGTAAAGAAAATATGGTCTTAATACACCTCAGAAAACACGAATACAAGTGTCACATAAAGAATTAAGGCTATCTCTACATTAAAGGTAGATCCAACCCTGGTGATCAGACCAGCATAAAAGGTGGGGCAATTGTAGTTATGGATA
Source organism: Hymenochirus boettgeri (assembly GCA_019447015.1). Taxonomy (NCBI): domain Eukaryota; kingdom Metazoa; phylum Chordata; class Amphibia; order Anura; family Pipidae; genus Hymenochirus; species Hymenochirus boettgeri. The sequence goes on from JAACNH010001178.1 coordinate 21,473, forward strand.
AGACAGACTACATCAAGAAGCACAGCGCCAACGTCAATCCAGGTCACTACCAATGTAATCGCTCAGGACCCGGTATGGTCTATTAAAAAGAGTAGACCTGTTGGCACACGAGGCCCATATCAATGGCATTATTTCCCAAAGACACCTTAGAATTTCTTACAACACTCCCCACACCCACGCACACCTATACTATACCTACTACCGAAAATCCACAAAACATTGGACAAACCCTCCTGGTCGCCCTATAGTCTCGGGTATTGGGTCCATCCTAGAGCCTCTTTCTAAATTAATTGATACACACATCTACAACAATAGTCAAAACTATGCACACAGTATTACAGGATACGACAGACCTGCTTCCCAGTTTACATACATTAGATACCCAATGTTGACCTATAACCTACCACAATAGACTACAAAGCTATACACGTCTACTCCCCCAACAAGAAGGGATCACAGCTGTTGAACAAGCCCTTTTAGAGACAACTTTAACCACACATCTTATCTATTTCTTACTAGATTGCCTCAATCTAGTGTTGACTAAAAACATTTCTAAAACTATGCCAGTATTACTGGCAGACTCAGGTACCAGCATGGGTTGCCGCAGTAGCTCCAGCCTTCGCCAATATATTTGTTCATGCCCTAGAACATCAAATATTCCCATCTCTCTCAACCTTCTCCTATCTTTAAATATTGGCGTTACATTGACGATATCTTTAAAATCTGAGCCGGTACCGCCTTCCGAATTTTAACGAAATGATGAACAGAGCTAATCCAACATCACATCTACAATCAAATTTAACCTTGACCCACCTTCAAAACAAGGTCAATTTTTTTAGACATAAACCCTTTCCATACAAGATAACCACATAACACAGAAACCTTTAGAAAAAAAACCTCAAAACTATGGACCGCAATAATCTACTCCATGCAATAGCTTCCACTTCCCACTTGGCTACAATATGAAAGATGTTCATAAACATGCCCAAGAAGGTAGGGTCCGATTCCACGTACAGACGTTACTTACCTATAAAGATAGGACCAGGAACAAAGCCAAGAACTGAGAAGAGATCCATTTTTTTTCTAAATACAGCTCAACAGACAACAAAGCAGTAGAGAGAACGTGTCACAAATATTGGGCCATCTCATGCAGATCACAAATTTGGTCCTTGTTCCAATAAGCGCCCCTCTATTTAGTTTACTCAAGGGGAACGCACATTAAGGGATATCCTACTGTCCCTCAGACTCTTTCTACCACCTCAAAAGATTCATGGGTAAAGTTAAAAAGGGAACCTATCCCTGTTCTTAATGGCACTGTGCACTTTTAATCAAAGGGGACACATTTACCATCCCAGTAAAGGATCCCTATTAAAAACTTACTAACTTGCCATCAGTGTGACACTCCATTGTCATCTACATGTTGAAGCCCCTGTGGTATGGGTTATGTTGGCCCAGACCACTGACCATTCAAAAAACGAATACAGGAACACAGGGGTAATATAAAAACTTTTTGGCAAATACTAAATTCAGATACTGCTGTGGCTAGACAGTCTTCACATGATGGGCCATCAACCGATAACCAACAAGATGGGGCATGTTAGAAGTTGTGTTGCCTGCCTAAAAGAGGGGGGGACAATGTAACGGTTCCCTCCTCAGAAAGAGACCATTGGGAAAAGAAAACTAGAAACTGTCTCACCTAATCGGTCTAAAATTGGAACATCAACATGGATCGTTGTTGAAATTATAATTCTCTCTCTTCCAGATATTGCCCAGCTGCCCCTATCGAAGCAATTTAGAGCCTTGCAGAGTGAGTAAGCCCCAACTATAGTCGAGGATTGCTATGTACATATACTGTGCAGACATATTACCTATAGAATTTATAGTCTAGTCATCCTTGCTACTATAATGATCCTCTGTCCCTCCTGCCCCTGTGTGGGCGCCGCTCAGCTGTGTTTGTCCTTATTATGTATCTCGTTCTGATAGGCCTTTTGGCAGTTCAGATATTTAATATATTCACTTAGTTGTTGTTTGTGCATTATATATCATATATTGCTTTACTCTCCTCTTTTGGATGTTCTCCTCAATGTTTGATTCCACCCTAGGATTGGATTCCCCACCTGGCGACACTTATTGACAATGGACACCAATGTCGTATTGTCTTGGACACTGGGGGGTGTGGGAGCTTGGTGCATATTGATGTCACTTCCTTGTATTTGCTTATATAGGAGGTTTTTTTCAGACCTGGTGTACCACTTCCCATAAAGGGTGTTTGGAACCCGACCACCCCCATGTTGTGTTTTAATATTAATATTAAAAGCACCGCCCCCCACTTGCAATTGCAGAATCTGGTCCGGTGCTCCTACACCTAGCATTCTGATGTCTGATATTCTTTCTTGTGCTCTGGACAGAAGACTTTATGAGCCCTTGAACCTGCCGTTTGGACCCAAGAGACCCCAGGGGAACAACTAATCACTATTTGGTTTTAAAAAATCTTTCCCTCTTTTTTTTTTCTACGGTCGCCCGAGCCTACCTTGTGAGTGATTCTAAATTTGCTGACATCTGCATTCAGCATGTGCCAGCTTAAGCTCCGCCCTCCGAGGACTTCCTGGTTTGGCACAGTCAAAAACAATACAGTGCCAACGGACATGGCGTTTTTTGCTCCCTCTTAAGACTTATAGCAGCAGAAGGGAGATCAGGAAGTCTCAGGGCGGAAGCTAAGCAGGCTACAATGCTAAGCAAGAAACGTCAGTTAGGCTCCAGCTGGGGAAAAATGCATTGCAAATTCCTGTGCGGCGCCAGTGTCGGATTCCGTGGTCCTTAAACTAACACGTCCCAGTGATTCATTACCACCACACATAGTGATTGTTGACAACATATTTATTGACTGCCCAAAAGAATGCATCCAATAAGGGAACATGGAGAGTTGTAGTTGCAACCATTAGCTAGGGACAATGGAAAAAACGGCTTATAGGGACAATTTATTCCTGCCCTAAATGGTTGATTAAACAAGTAATTAAAGGTCCTCTCTATCTGACCAAATAAGAGAAATTCAAATTAAAAGGATGAGGCAAAATTAATAACTGGTTTACAAAAAAGGAGACACAAATACCGTATACACTCAAGTACTATCGAGGTTTTTAGGGCTTTACTAAAAGCCTATTAAATCGAACCTCGACCGTATACTCGAGTCACTCACCTTTAGAGATCTCAGTTCAACTCGGCACGCGCTTCCGCACTACTACTCTACTCTGGCAGCCGACGTCCGCCCTCAGTTCTCGGTGCCGAGAAGTGAGTCAGGTGCCAGAAAGGATCGTGGATGTGGAGCCTGGTATGCTGAATGGCAGTACATGGCAGCCAATTGCGGATTTCTATGCTTGGATTTTCCTCATCACACAGCACGTCAGCCCCACTGTAACTGGGTGGGGGTTGCAGTGCTTAACCAATGCAGATTTCGGTAACTACAACTCCCAGCAGATGAACGCATTGCTGGGAGTGTAGTTTCCCAAGGAAGTTGGGGTAACTGTTGGATACACATCCATTTAAGAGAAAAAACTAATGTTCTGAATAACACAGTATAAGAGGATGGTATATGTTAGAGGTTGCCTTCTGATTCGCATTGTTTGAGGGCTTTAGTTGCCCTATTAGATGGACACAAATTCATACATGTAGTTTCCTTTACAGTGGTAGTCCAACTGGATTTGGCTATACTGTATGGGATTCTATGTGGAATTCGTGGCTGTTCATTAAATGGAACAACTAAAGCCTCAAAAACAATACGATAATCATAAGAACGTAGTGATCATCATTTCTCACCACTCGACTTTATACATCGAGTTCAACCACGTTTACCCTTTTGTTATGTAAAAAATGGGTACCTCGACTTATACACGTTCGACTTATATTCGAGTATAGTATACGGGTAAGTTCGATTTCTACCAGCAACATTCCCTTTATAACGGTACACTAATGAGGAAAAGCACTGCCAGAGCTGTGCTAAAATCTAGTAACTTCATTTATTTTCTAACCCAGCAGCCCTGCCCCATGTTGTTGTCTAGTAAATGACCTTTTTAACTGGGAATATTAGACTCATTTAGGGCTAGGCCACACTGCTGCGTTTTTTTTTTCGGTTGTGCGATTTTACAAAATCATTGAAAACCGGCGGGGGGGCAAGCCAAAAAAACTGCGCGTTTTCGTGTGGATTGCGTTCTTGCATTTTAAATTAAAATCGCAATTGATGCGTTTTTTCCTATACTTTATGAAGCAATCGCAAGCGCAAAAGTCAAACGAAATCGCACATGAAATCGCATGCTAATTGTGTTTGCGTTGCAGTGTGGCTAGCCTTAGGCGAGGCCACACTAAAACGCACAGGGAATCGCGCACAAAACGCGAGCGTTATCGCACCGATTGTGTGCGCTTTCTTGTGCGATTTCGCATTTGCGTTCCTGCGTTTTTGCGCGATTTGTTTGTTGACATTTCGTTCATGGACCGTGCTTTAACGCACCAAAATGTGAGAACGCATGCGTTACCGAAAGCGGCGAACGGACGCGCAAGGAATCGATTCGCATCGGAAAGTCGCGGTAATTTTGTTTCGTCCCAGCAATTTCCATTTTTAGCCGAACATCGCGAGCGCGAAACGCATGTTCGAAAGCGCTCGAAAAATAACGCGCGAGATGTGGCCTAGCCCTTAGATGTGATGGTTTCGTGCGACAATAGTTTAGTGGGAGGGGTGTATTGGGTTATGGTGGTAACCTTGAAGGGTTGACATGCTGGGTTCAGGGGGCTCGCGGGTTGGGGATGTAACACATTAACGGAGGGGGGAGTCGCAAGCCCAAAAAAAACGTAACAAGTCGGTTGCAGGGGTTTCGTAGTGATGCAATCTTGACTAGTGGGCCTGGAGGATGCTATTGTCAAAATGAGAGGCACTAACTAGTTATGCCCGACGACCAAAAAGGGACAATCGATAAAAACAACAGTTGAGAATAAAGTGAGGTCGTGTGTGCTGAGGGGGATGGTGGGAGAACACGACGGTCACAACAAAACTAGGACCATAAAGGGTGGGTCCAAAAAAGTGTGTGCTTTGTTTACCGAGCCAAAAAAAAGCAGGAGAACAGACAAAAACGACTATTAATTGGCCAAAAGGCGGAGTGGGAGAAGGCCTCGCGCGGGGAAACTAAACGCGCATCGCAACTCAACAAACCAGGGGAGCGGAGCGTAACCTAGGCATACGCTTACTTGTACTTGCAGTGTGATTTCAGTGTGTTAGGGAGACATAAAAGACAAAAGAGCATACATAGAAGTTGCCGGAAGCATACAGCCGGAGTGTCACTATGAAACTAGGTCCCCGTACTTTGACAGGGTTTGCTGCTTAAGTGGTAACCTTTATAAGTGGTTAATTTCGCAGAAGCCAGAGACGCCCCTGAGCCAAAACAACCAACCGCACGAAAGGAACAAATGAACTGCCCAACCTAAGGGACTCGTGAGCTGCTTTTAATTATCTGAATCTGATGATGATAGCCTTCTAATAATGTTGAAACACTGTAAAACAAACTGGCCTTAATTGTAAACCCTTAACAAGACGCTAGGGGTTGAATAGAGGCGATAAAGAGCAGTTTCTGCTTCTGATACTTATTCACTGCATGGTTATATCTGATAGTTATTTTTCATTGGTTAGAAAGCCGATCTCCTATCCAGTGCTTCTTATAGCTTTCAGAGATTTCAATTTGTTTATAGAAACATTAATAAATAAACAGAGCCTTTCATTTGTTTTGCTTATGCAACCATTTTCTCCCCCTAAATATTGAACTTAAAATGTTAAAGCCTTACCCTTGATTAAAAGTACTTAGCGGCAGGTCGGAATGGATATTATTTGTAAATGCTGGCTCAAGAAATTCAATCATGTTGCAGTCAATCAGGTAGGCCGTTGGGAATAAGTAATGGTAAACCCTTTGAGTAAAAATGGCTTTTCCTCTGTAACGATGTAAAAGGAGAAAGATCTAAAACAAACTGTTTTATGGGCCCCAGAACCTTTGGGCTTTCTTATTTAATGTACACAAGGTTCCTCCACCAGTGGCCCAACCCACAATCAGCCCCAGAATACGACACACTCAGCTGACTTTTGAGTATAGAAATAGAAGAACATACGGCTGCCCCATGCCCTTCCTATCAACACAACATAATTCACCTCTAACAGTAAAAGGTAGCCATATAACAATGATCCTATCGGGCATTGGTGCCCAACCATGGTATCTGACGGCACACTGTGTAGGAACCGGGTAGGAACCGTGGTAGGGAACCCGCAAACCAGAATCGCGCTTCCCCAACCAAAGTATACTTCTCTTGGAACTTGCCTGGCATTTGTACTCAGACACATGACTTTAGATTCTAAAGAATCACTACTCTAACTGGCAGCTCCAGGGCACATCAATGGGTGCTACATACTCCGTCCTGGCCAATCCTGTTTGTTAATAATCCAGTTAGAAAGGGGCAGCACATGATGGGGGTGCTGGGGCATGAGGGGGATGGAAGGGGGAGGGAGGGTAGATCAAAATACCCATTGTACGAGTCAGAACGTCAGTCATCAAATCGACTACGATTCGTAGACAACATTTTGGTTATCTGGAAAGCAAACAAACCATGCCATGGTCAATTAAATTCACGTACTCACCTCTCCAGAGGCCAAATCAATTTCCTTTCGAGACGTCTCATAAAAAAACTATAGTAACAGAATCCTCTATCTATCTGACGCTGTACAGAAAACCAGAGACCGAAACAACCTAACTCCACTACTCCATGTTACTGTAGTTTCCATACTCCAAATGTCTTCCAACGGTATAACCAATAGATGCGGGCAATACTGAGAGCTAAGCAAATCAGTGGCATCCAAAACATGAGCCAGAGGTTTCATACAATGTGGATACTATAACAATATAATACAAAGCTATGAATAAGTATCCACAATGACAAGGCATGAGCTTCTAACCAATAAAACCAAAGACACTATCCAAAACACATTTGTCTCCACCTTTGTCACCACAGCCTGCCCAGTGGAACAGGTCCGGAAAAAGAAAAACAAACTGGTATATATGATAAGGTTCTGCTATAAACGAGGCAGAACAATATGGATACTTTATGCCTATTCCCCTACACAAGGTACAAAAGCATAAGGCCCCAAAACAAAAAGGACATCCTCCTTGTATGAATTGCAATTGTTGAAATAGCATGATAACGGAACATGCCACCGTCACTCGTTGCCACAATATCCCAATGAAAACACCCGCTTCTTTGTTGAAACAAAGGGTTAATCTATATGTTGAAATGCCCTGTGCAAGGTGTATGTGGGCAGACCGAAGGACCAAGCAGACCTGTCAAAATAAGCATATCAGGAACATAGGGGTTAGTACACCTGACTCTCCCCCTCCTTCTTGCTTAATTGTAGAACAACTACGTAGCAAATACACAAAAACCAGTAACCCCTGTTTCCAAACATTTTTCAAAAATGAAACATAATGTTTACCCAATTCACAGTGGTGCTAAATTGACTAAGATCAACCACCATTACGAGGTAGAAGAGCACAACAAAATGTTACTACAAGTGTGAACAACATGGATTAGAAATGCCGTAATAGCATGTACCCTATAGGATTGAATGGTTTTTTGTCAATAAATCATTCCGATAGATATGAATGTATGAAGTACAACTATGATATTGGAATGATTCACAATATCTTTTGTGTTTTTTCCGGAACCTCCATGTCCTGAATATATCATCTCCATTTGCAACGAGACATAGATGGCTTAATATGCAATTAAACTTTTATGTGGACATTTGTGTTCACCAATGTGGGGAAGGGGTTGTTAAGGGATGCACTGATTTGTTAAGGCGTCATGCTTGTGCACGGAAAGTGTGTTGCCTTTTTTGAAAGCTGTGTGTGGGTGGGACAATAGTAAGGTCGGAGGGGGGGTTTTTGGTGTAGCAGTACACCTGCGTGGCGGGTCCGGCCTTCTGGGGTGGTGGGGGGTGTGGGGGGGGGAGAAAATCTTTCCTTTCTTCGGTGGATAGCTGTGCTGGGGGGTGGCAAAATGTGGCTGATAGAGTGAATGGCACCGGCATCCCGCTTCTGCGGGCAATACACAATACAATGGGTTGGTGAGGCGATGTCTAAGCGCCTGTGGACTTAAAATAGAAAAGGAGCCGATAGGAGGGGCTTTCCTGGACTAGCCCTGTAATGCCGACTGAGGTGGTTGGTTAGTAACGCAGCAACACTGCAGTGGTCGGGTTCACCCCTACCACTGATGATAATGGTAAATCCTGCTGTTCCCCCCCGGCATTTTTACCAAATCGACCGGTTTTACCCCATATTGTTAGTGTGTATGGCCCTCTTTACTCTGTGGACCCTTTTCCCTTTTGGTCCTTAACGTCCAGAAACATTGCAGCCAGCCAAGTCGTATCATACTATCAGGTGTCCCATGATAATGAATGAAGGGACTGTGGATTATGTATAAACAACTTTGTATATCAAGCATGGATCAGTGTTTCTCAACTCCTCTCCTACTCATCGCAGTTACTTGAAAAAAGTTTTATTCTCTGGAATTCCACACAAAAAATTTAACAATGATCACTTTATCAACTTTATAAATTTATCCAATACACTAGAATTTATTAAATATATTTATATAAAAATGCCCAAATTAATCCCAAAAATGGCTCCATAGTATAGTATAGGTTAGTTTTTGTAGGTGAATAAGACATACGTCCTACCCCATTCACACCCATCTAGCAATGGTGAAAAAATTCCTTCCCTACTCCAAGTGGCAAAATCGGAAATTTCCTCCCTGGATCAACTCTACTTTACTGTCTCAATACAACCAGTCAACTTTCAAACTTTTCTTCAACATGCCTTGTTTGGCAGAAACTTCATCCAGCTTTTTTTTTGAACTGAAACCATGAACCTGCCATACAACGTCCACTGGAAAGACAGTCTCATACTTTACCGTTCTCAACAGTGAAAACCCTTCGAGCTTGAAGCCTAAAACCTGTTTTCTTCACGTCTTAAGGGACTCCTCATTTTCCTTTTGACATGTTCTAGTCTAATTGGTGAACAATGCCCCAGATGTTTATTGTATGGCCAGGCAATGTATTTTATACACAGTAATCATATCCTCAGCAAGCGCCTTTTTCTCCCGCGTAATATTGTAACTTTTTCAGTCTCTCTTCATATTTAAAAGCTCCCCCCAATCCCCTTACTAATTGTTAGTTTTTGCCCTCACTCTGAACCCTTTTCCTTCAAAGATGGCTTTTTGTACACAGGATTCCCAAAATTGCACTGCATATTCCAAATGCAGCCTTACCATGCTGTGTAGAGAGGGAAATTACAGTTTCCCTCCCGTTGATCCATACCTCTCTTTTTACAAGACAATACCCATGCTGTGCTCCTGGGCTTTTGCCGCCTGGCACGGTCTTTCTCCTTTACGTTTGTTTATCCACCAACACCTCCAAGATCCCTTCCAACAGGATTCACTAACACAGAGCCATTTTACTAGTATAAGTAGAACAAGGGTTTTAAGTCCAAAATCCTCACCTTACATTTATCAACATTGAATTTCATCTGCCACTTAGGCGCCCAAATTGACAATCTACTAGATCCCTTGCCACGATTCACATCCTCTAATTATTTTTAATGTACGCCAAAGTTTTGTGTCGTCAGCAAAGCAAACACAGAAACCTGCTGACAATACCCACTTCCAAATTAATAAATAAATAGATTTAATAGAAGGCGGCCCCCAGTCACAGAACCCTTTGGCACCCAAACCCCCCCAATCAACCTTACGCAGAAATCCATACTTAGCACTTTAGTCTATAATGATACAGCCCCATTAACAACTACTCGCTGCATCCATTCATTAACAATTGTCTATCCCTGAAACAAATGTGACTCCCCAGCCAACAGACCTTAGTTTATGCACTATTCGCCTATGGGGGACTGTATCACAATCCTTTGCAAAATCCAAGTAAACCCATCTACTTGCATGTCCAAGAAGTCCTAAATGTCTACTTTACTTCCTCATAAAAGCCAATGGGCAAGTTATTTTACAAGATCTATTCCTCCTAAATCCATGCTGGTTACTACAACTTATAATGTCATCCTTGAAACATACTCTAGAACATGTTTCCCCTATTAAACTTTCCAGTATCTTCCCCACCACTGAAGTTAAACTACAGGCCTGAAATTACCCGGCTGTGAACGACTACCCTTTTTGGAATATTGGAATAACATCAGCCTTTTTCCATCCAGAGCCACAAACCACCGGACTTAGGTAATCTGCAAAATACGAAACAATGGCCTAAGTAAAACTGAACTTAGCTCCTTAAGTACCTGAGGATGTAATTTTAAATTTATCCGGTCTCAGGAGATTTATTAATATTAACCGTATTTAGTTTTCTTTCTGTACCATTCCTCGGTTAACCAAAGTGCCTTGAATCTTTTATACCATTATTGCTTCACTGTCCCCTGATACTAAATCGCTTTTGGAACCCCTACCCCCTAGCAACTGTCCAGAACCTTAGGGTTGTCTGTGAATCCCAGGTACATTCCAGGGTCCCTACCATCCCAGGTACATTCCAGGATCCTTACCTTACAGGTACATTCCAGGGTCCCTTCAATCCCATGTACATTCCAGGTACATTCCAGGGTCCCTACCATCCCAGGTACATTCCAGGGTCCCTACCATCCCAGGTACAGTGTCCCTCCCACCCAGGTACATTACAGTGTCCCTCCCACGCCAGGTACATTATAGTGTCCCTCCCACCCCAGGTACATTACTGTCCCTCCCACCCCGGTACATTATAGTGTCCCTCCCCACCCCAGGTACATCACAGTGTCCCTCCACCTCAGGTACATTATAGCATTCCTCCCACCCCAGGTACATTATAGCGTCCCTCCTACCCCGTACATTCAGTTTCCCCCACCAGGTACATTACAGTGTCCCTCCCACCCCAGGTACATTATAGTGTCCCTCCCCCACCCCAGGTACATTACAGTGTCCCTCCCACCCAGGTACATTATAGTGTCCCTCCCCCACCCCCGGTACATCACGTGTCCCTCCACCCCAGTACATTCACCAAGTGTCCCACCACACATTCCAGGGTCCCTACCATTCCAGGTACATTCCAGGGTCCCTATATTACAGGTACATCCTAGGGTCCTTACCATCCCAGGTACATTCCAGGGTCCCTACCATCCCAGGTACATTCCAGGGTCACTACATCCGCAACATGTCATGGGACTCTAGGAAAGTCCAACTATGGAAACTAATACTAAAGGTAACCATGAACTCACCTAACTTGTTGGCCAAACTATGTTCCACACTACTATATGTGTGTGTAAAAGAGAACAATTCCAGGTAGGAACATTCCCGAGAATAATTGGGTTGGTGGATCTATATTTGAACACTTATTTGGCAATGTATGCTAATAAAGTGTGGCGGAAATTTTTCCAACTTCCAACTATCCAAAGAGGTATTGCTACCTCACTATTAGCTGTTGACATGGTAGAACCAGATCCTGACTGCCAAGTATGTTATATGTTTATTCCTATAGTGCCACTTGGGGACGCAGAGAGGTACATATAATAATACTAAGGTCTACAAGGGGGCAACAAATATAAAAAAAAAATATCGACATTAATAAGTTTACAATTGATAAACCTTCCGGATTGCTCTCCCTTATATGTTTGTATATGAAGTTAAAAATCTTACATTGCAGCCATGAGATTGGAGGCTTTTACTCTGTACACGCAGCCGATAAAACCCAATCCCATCATGTCTTTCCAGGTTCAAAGCCTTTTATTGGTATGTTTTTGTGTTGATGGCAAAATTAATCTAATTAACGGATAAGAATTTCAAGGACAACAAACCTGACATAGAGTAGTTTTTATATTTTTGAAAAGCTGTATTTTCCCAAATACAAATTGACGCAAGCTGTCGTAAGAACTAAGAAACAATCCAAAACACAGAACCAAAAGCAAAATTTAGCTTTAAGTTGTAATTTGGTTTTAGAAAGCTCTTAAAACATGGTGGCTCAGTGGTTGCACCAATGCTTAGGTCCAAATTCACCCACTTTAAGAAGTTTCTATGTTCTTCTCGTAATTGTGTGGACTTCCTCTAAAAATTAAACCTTTTAAGTTGTGTGAGTGTGAATTGTTTGAGAGAGTACCTAGATTGTAAATAGCTGCAGACTGCAAGATTGGAGTATGGGCCCCAAAAACACACCCTCTTCCCAGCACACGCAATCAGCTCTTTTAAACAACTGATCGTGTGTATGCACTAGAGACACACGCAATCAGCTGTTTAAAAGTCCGGTACTGAACCTACAGAGAGCTTAAACAGCGGATCACGTATATGTTACAGTATATGCGCAACTCAACTTTTAAATAACAAGCTAATCATGGGCCCTCTGAGTCCTCAGGCCCCCTGCCAACGTAAGCCCTGCGGGTCTGATCGTCGTTACGCAATTGATTGTAAAGCTAGCCTAACACAGGCCAATTTTTTATCCGATTGGATTTGTCTGATTGAAATATCCAATCTTGTGGGTGGATAGAAAATGTTCTGCCCTACCCGATTGTTTTTTGATAATCATCAATATTGTCGGCAGCCAATCGAAGGCCACCATCGAGAACTGATTTTATGCTGCAGAATATGTTGTGGACTATATAAGTCTATACATACATAAATCAAGTAAATTTGTAATGTAGCACTGGCTGTTGAGGAATCACAGAGCTTTTCATTTTCTCTTGTACAAGTAGAATATTTCCATCTGGCCGGGGTAATTAATGTATAATATTATGCCAGCTGTGGGCTGTATACATACAAGCAAACATTTATAAACAGACACTCCGGCATTGTCATATTTTGTCAGATAACAACTTAGTAAGTGCCCTGATGGGTGTAAAAAAAGACGTGTGATAACATTTCCACTATAAATAGCCAGAAATATGAAAATGCAAATGATATCGTGTAATGCTAAGTCATGGTATCAAGACCATATTTCTGTGGCTGTTGGACACTTACTCACCGCCGTACACAGTATAGATCCAGAAAGGTCAGTCTGACTTCCTATTACAAATGTGACTTTATACGTTTTTAAGCTATGAGGAAGTGATACACAGTTATACTACTTTAATGAGCTGCTCTCCCCCCGGTATAGAATTTCACTTGCCAAGGCACATTGGAAGACTCTGTCTGCTCTCCCACATCTGGAAACACTTGATACTTGTGAGTCTGAATGTGCCATATAAACCCTCTGCACCTAACTGCAGGATTTTAAATCCAGCTAAAAGGCACAATGTGGGTACCTTAAGGAAATCGAACAGAACGTATGTAATGTGAATATAACCGTTTAACAATCTTTTCTTTCTGAATGAGAGAAGCTGCTCTACCAGAACCGATTCTAATGACAACTAGAGCTGTGCAGGAAACAAAGACCCGTGCGTGCCGCGTTTTCAGTGTATGAAAAAAACACAAACGCAAAAAAGGCAGCAGTGTGGCCTAGCCCTAATACAGGAATCTGATGTGTCCTATACCATACCACCATGCACATAACTATCCTCATTTGAAGACGTTGTTTACCATCCATTTCTCTGACCCAATTCAGAGATTTTCAGATTTTTCTACCCCATAAGTTGTCAAATAAGGAAGAAATTCATCCTGCTCCCCCGTTCCTTCCCCTTTTTATTGTATGTCATTATACCACTTATTATATTCCATTGTAAATGGAGATGAGACTGAATATCTATTGCAGGAACAGTGTAAGGAACTGATCAACACAAATGACACTTTGGTTGAGTGCAATTTTCCATTGGTCTGATTGTGGCGAATAAAATTCTTGCGTGTCAGTCCTCACCATTGATTGGGTGGAATCTAGATAAGCCCATGGTCTGGCAAAAAGATTGTAACGCCAGACAATATACAAAAAAAGACTACACTTACACATACTCGTGCAAAATATGGATAAAGGGTCCCTCAATACTGATCCACTGAATTCTTATGATAATGACATGTTTGGCTGTGATCTGTCTAGATATATGGGTACACACAAGCATGATTTTTTTGACCGATATTTCTGTGTATTGGTCGATTGGGCCAATAAATCTCCTGTGTTCTTGCAGGTGGCCATGACCATTGTCAGTCGCCCATTCATCCGGATTGGACAAACAGGTGATAGACATGGCGATAATTATGGACGATGGTGCAGTCTCCCATGAACTGCATGACTGGTCACAGAAACTGTCGACCGCAGCGACTTTTGTCATGACCGTCAGTGATTTATCCTGGCCAACCAGTCGCTAGTGGCGGACTGTCAATCGGAACAATATTTTGTATGGTATGGTACCCAGCCTAAGAAACAGTCTGGCCAAATCTCAGTACAATAAACCCAGTACAAATAGTGTGGACAAGGGGAAATCTGACCAGTATTTTTAGGTCTGAAAGTACTTTGACTGCATTAAACAATTGAAATCCATGTAAGATTACATATTTACTCAGGATATTAAATGCCTCCCAAAAGCAACCCACACTCTTTTTCCTTTATGAGGCAAAACTGTTAAAAACATAAAAAAGTACTAGAAATAGGAATAACAAGATAGCTGGTTGTATGCTGTGGAGCTTATTTTGGCCGTTATACCGTATCTGAGAATGTATCGTTTGGATCTTTGGAGCGATTCTATTTACACATCACGCAGATCCTCGGTGCCATATTAACATTTACAGCAGCACTAGACAGACCCCCAAGGGAACTTTTTCTAAAATGTCTCTAGTTGGTTATTCTGACCTTCTTCTCTGTTTTTGCTAGGATTAATATTACAAAAGGCCCAAGAATCCTGACAAGCCAAAAGTTCTCGCTGTTCCTCCATAAACAGTATATGTTAAAATCCGTAATGTTTATTTAAAATGTTTTCATTCCCTTTTTAGAGCTTAATAAACAACTAGAGCCTCCAAAATAGTTTTTTTATTTGCAATTAATTCACCCCTCTGTTCCTTTCCATCAGGCTAGATCACTTCAGACTGCATATGGAAATAGCTGCTATAAAGGTTAGCCCAATGATTGAAATGACAATCTAAGCAGAGGGACATAACTACCAGGACGCATCCCCGTAATCACAGGAGCCCCGAAGCATTAGGGCTTTTATAAGGGCTTTCCCTTATACCGTAGATATACCGTATATACTCGAATAAAAGTCGATCGATCGTAAGTCGATGTACTATTTTTACCTAAACATTAGTAAAGTATTGACTCGAGTATAAGTCGAGGGTAGAAATATGACCACTTTGGCACTTCAGGTGTTTGTAAACTACAACTCCCAACATGCTTTAGCTGCTGGGAGTTGTAGTTTACAAACATCTGCAGGGATCTGCAAACCCCCCCTACCCAACCTTCCCCAACTTGTTATTAACTGACTTTTATATACACAGTGTAGTAAAGTTATGTGCCAATAAAACGCTACTATCCTTAGCCCCCTGTGTTCTAGAGAAGTGTCCAACACCAGTGCGGAGTACATGGGGACTAACTTGTCAGAAGAATCCGGCTGCCGCATCTCCCGATCGACATGGGGACTAACTTGTTAGAAAATCCGGCTGCCCATCTCCCGATCGTCGCATCCACTGACGTCACTACTCGGTGCCTGTCTTACTACCCGGGCGCGAGTAGTGATGTCAGTGGATGCGACGATCGGGAGATGCGGCAGCCGGATTCTTCTAACAAGTTAGTGACTGACCCAAGTATAAGTCAAGGTTCAGTTTTCAGGCTGTTTTTATAGCCTGAAAACCTCGACTTATACTTGAGTATATACGGTAGCCTTCCCCCACAAAAGCTGTACTGTTTATAAGGCACAAAGGGGGGAGGGCTCCATAATATTTTGATGGGATGCCCAGTGACTCCAAGTTAAACAACCTCTAAGCACAGAGGGGATCAAAACATAGGGACATGGGGATTGAACACATTGCAGAATAGTACAAGAGCGATTTCCCAGCATTAAAGGCATTGAAACATGAATAATTAACAAGCGAGTCGCTGTAATTTTTTTAAACCGAGGTTCACCTTTCCCTTTAAAACATACTGCCAGTACCAGTTTATTAAAGGGCATGTCCACCCGTTTTTTACATTTTTCTGTAGTGTAGGGCTCCCTCATCCACCCCCAAACGCTATAGTTATTTGCAGAAAAACTTCCCGATCTCTACTTACATTAACCTGTTTCCCCCGACGTTCAGTCCCAGCTCTCTGCTTGCATGAAACTGGGAGCCGGACCAGCAGCCATGTCTGTGATTGGCTGAGAGGCAGCCAACCACGGACGTGGCTTCCGGCTGTACTGAACGTCGAGGGAAACAGGCAAAGTAAGCAGAGATCGGGAGATTTTTTTTTGCAAATAACTATAGCGTTGGGGGTGGGTGAGGGAGCCCTACACTTACAGAAAAGGGGATTGGAGATAGGGGAGGGAGAAATGGGAGAGGGAGGGCTGCACTGAGCATGTCCAATTCTTCCGCAGGAGAGACACAGGCATGCTCCTGCTGTTCACTTTTTTGGACTTTAAGGGGCATTGCAGGGCAGCCATTTTGAGCGGGATGTAAGGTAAGGATTTTTCAACCTACACAGTGGAGCCAGTAGTGGGTTAAATTGTAGTTTTGGGGGTGGAAATGAAACTGCAAGAAGGGGGCCGGACCAGCAGCCGCGTCCGTGATTGGCTGAGAGTCTCTGAGCAAGCCAAAAACCTCTGAGAGGAAGCCTCAGAGGCGGAAAAAATTTCCCTCCCTGCCAGGCTCCTGGTGGCAGTTTTCTGGACTTTAGGGGGACATTACAGGAGAACCATTTGGAGCTGGGATGCTTAGAATGCCGGGGGAGAGAGGTAAGGTAGTAGAGTTCGGGGACTTTCTGATATTCTATTATAGCGGTTGGGGCTGGGGGAGGAAGCCCTACAATATAACCAAGGGGATTGTAGCTGGGGGAGGGAGAACAAAAGGGAGGGAGAGGAGGGGGGGCTGAACTATATGGACTCTGCTAGGCTCCTGGTGGCCAGTTTTTGGGACTTTAGAGGGGCATAGCAGGGCAGCCATTTGGAGCAGGGATGTAAGGTAAGGATTTTTATTCCACTACAGAGTGGGGCCAGTATGGGTTAAATTATAGTTTTGGGGTGGACATGCCCTTTAATTGCCCATTATTGGAAACTATAATTCTATCACTGAACCATTTTTGTTGGTCTTTCCCCTATTTCTTTAGATATCCAATCTGAAGGTAAGATGCTTCAGCTATTAATCAAGTACCTTATAATAAACTTGCTTGTGCAGGTACTGGATTCTGCTGTAACGGGTGTAACTTTAACTGGATTGGTGACAGTTGGGGAATTCCATCTCTCAGTGCTAGATGATAGTGATTTCCGAGAATGCTTAGTTGTAGTAGTTAGGAGGGGGGATATTAAATCTGAGCAATACTAGTACCATATTGAAGGTATGCAGCAACACACACACCCCTTTAGTATACATACCCTTTAAGCAAGTAAGGGGCTGATGCAAAAGAGGTGCAAAAGTTTGCATGTGCTATTAATTTGTGGTAACCAATCAGGTGTGATTTTTTGGGTTACTGCAGTTGGATACCATCTGATTGGTTGTTGCAGATACGTAGGCAAACTTTGGCATGTTTTATTGCATCAGCCTGCTACTTCAGGCCATATTTATAAAGCCGTGGTATCGCCTTTTAGCGATACCGCGACTTTGAAGATCGTTATCATAAATTTACGATCGGTAAACCCGATCTGAGATTAAGGATCGGTTAACAGTTGTAAATTTACTATGACGATCGGAAATCTATGATAACGAAATCGTAGATTTGCGATCCCCGTAAATACCATTGCGGTAGTTTACTAGCGCCTGGTATTCTACGACCGAAGACTCGTTAATTAACAAATGTTCGGTCGTAAATGTACAATTGTGATCGTAAATTAACTAACCCCCGGTATCGCTAAAAAGTGATACTGTGGGTTTATAAATAGGCCCTTCATGTGTTAATTTTAAAGGCAAATGGTAAAACTATTAGAATACAGCACACTAAACCCTCTGATTAAACCCAATGTATACAGTAAGTATCCCTGCAATCCTGTATCTCTATTCTGCACAATTTTACTAGAACTTCTGGACTTCATGGCCACTTCTACTTTTACCACCACTGTAGACAAAAGATTAAAATGCAACCAACAAAACATAGATGTAAGGCATCTAGATAAGCAGGTTTTAGTTTCTGCACACTGTAGTGCCACATGTACAACTAAAAAATATACATATTCACACTACACACAAGGAAATCCCACAAAAATCCACATATTATTGTATTTGCCAAATTAAAGGTCTCACTTCACAGTCGGACTTGGGAAGATGATCCTACCCCTTTAACTGGCTGTCACTAATACCCAATGCTTTCTCCGCTGATGTCACTTTCCTTCCTGCATCCCCAGGTAAAGAGCAACAAAAGGAAAGTAACCTAAAAATATGAACTTTTTCAAAGTTTAATGCCAACTCACTCATAATGAAATCTTTTAGAAAGAGAAAGAAAGAAAAGAAGAAAGGCCCATTAAAATATGTTGAGAATTCCTACCTTGTCATTTAGCTTATGCCTGCTATGCTCCTAATGCCCATCTGAGGAGTATGTGTGTTAATGGCTATATTTGTTCAGCCCCCCTTCAAGAAATGTAGTGAGCTGGTTATGAGCTTAAGCATTTTCAGAGGAGGCAGATAGGTAAAGTATTCAGTCATTGGCTGTGGTCAATGGGCAGCACAGTGGCTCAGTGATTAGCACTGATGCCTTGCAGCGCAGAGGTTCTGAGTTCATATCTTGGACACGCAAGGAGTTTGTATGTTCTCCATGTGCTTGCGTGGGTTTCCTCCGCCACTCTGGTTTCCCCCCCACAATCATAAAGACATACTGATAAGTTGTATGTGTCAAAAAATGTGCTTAGATTGTAAGCTCTTCGGGCACTGCCTGATGTGAATGTATACATGCAATTGTAAAGCGCTATGGAATGTTGGCGTTATTGTAATAATAACGTCACAACAGACAGTTGTAACTAGAAAAACACAGAAAGGCAGCATTTAGGGTTAGTCTTATAACTTACAGCCTTCTATTGCAACTAGGGTTTGGGGGGTAATTTATCTATACATGAAGGGCTGGATTTTTTTATGGTAGCAATCCATAATGGTTTAAAGTTAATATTTGTTAATATTTTTTGTCAATATTATGTTTTGTTCTAGTTATTGTTTTATTATATTATTATATGATGTTAAAAAAGCCAATTTATTCAGGCGATCTCGCATCTTTTTCGTTATTCAAAAGACTACAAACCTGATTATAGATGTATCTGTTGTATTCAATTAGATCAACTGGACTTGAAATGTAGTTCTTGAAGACGTTTCGCTAGTCATTCCGACTGGCTTTCTCTCAATTCAGAATGACTTTTACAAGAATCTGTGGCAATTATGTACCCTGGAAAATCCCAATTAGCATATCACACGCCAGGTGTTAAGGGTGTGATTAGATAGTGGCTAAGAGGTGTTATAGGAATGCCCAGAGTAAGTGTTTAAAACACATTGTACATGGCAGACTTTGGTGTCGACCCCCCCCACCTCTATTTAGGCTTGGTTTCTTTATTTTCACATAAGGCCTCCTTAACACCTCTCTGAACCAGTCACGTTCCTTCGCCAGTATGTTAACATTACAATCTTCAAGGTATGTCCTTTATCCTTGAGATGCAGATACACGGCTGAGTCCTGACCCGAGGAATTGGCTCTTCTGTGCTGGGCCATACGTTGATGCAGTTGCTGTTTGGTCTCCCCCACATCAAAAATCAGAGCATCTTCACTGCACTGCCACTGCATATATGATGTCGCTTTTCTTGTGTTTTTGGTATTGGGTCTTTCGGATGTACCAAGAACTACATTTCAAGTCCAGTTGATCTAATTGAATACACAGATATACCATGACCTGGATGAATGAGAACCTTCACAACTGATTATAGATGCATTTGGTATGGGTCTTTCGGATGTACCAAGAACTACATTTCAAGTCCAGTTGATCTAATTGAATGCAACAGATATACCATGACCTGGATGAATGAGAACCTTCACAGCTGATTATAGATGCATCCCAATATACAACTAGAAAGGGAAAGTTTAAGTATAAACTTTGAATTTGGCTTGAAGGGCTGCATTTTGGAAGGGAATACGTGTGTTTGCTGCAGATTTTAAAACTCAATAATGGAAATGATGAGTTTGTAGTGAACGCTTGTTTGGACAAAAAAACTTTTGTGTGTACCCAGCCCAAAGTGGTGCTAATTTTGATCCAATCAATCAGAAAGCTAACATCTGATTGGTTAGGGCAAATTAGCACCATTTTCAATGATAAGAACTTTTATTGAATCTCTCTGTATCTTTTTGATGATTGGTCAAAATTTTTTTTTTCACTTTAGTTACCCTTTAGGTATGGCTGCAACAGTAATGGAGGGGTGGGTCAGTAGGTGTATGTAACTGTGTCACATGGGGTTAAAAAAAGAAACCTTTTTTATTATTAATCCAAATTATTTTTTTTATTTTAGTTACCCTTTAAGTATGGCTGCCACAGTAATGGATAAGTAAATCAGTAGGTGTGTGTACCTGGGTCTGGTTGAGGGTCTTTTTTGTGTTTACAACCAAAAACTATCTTTTATTGGGGATAATCTAAATAGTTTTTTTTTACTTTAGTTACCCTTTAAGTGGCACCACCATAATGAATTAGTAGATTGTAGGTTGGTGTGTACCTGGGTCTGGTTGAGGGGATATGTCTTTTTTGTGTTTACAGCCATAAAACTATCTTTTATTGAGGAAAATCTAAATTTGTTTTTTTGACTTTAGTTACCCTTTAAATATGTCTGCCACCGTAATGATAAGTAGATCAGTAGGTGTGTGTACCTGGTCTGGTTGAGGGGTATGTCTTTTTTGTGTTTACAACCATAAAACTATCTTTTATTGAGAATAAATCTAAATTATTTTTTTTTTACTTTATTTACCCTTTAAGTATGGCTGCCACAGTAATGGATAAGTAGATTAGTAGGTGTGTGTACCTGAGTCTGGTTGAGGGGGTATGTCTTTTTTGTGTTTTAACCATAAAACTATCTTTTATTGAGGATAAATCTAAATTAGTTTTTTTGACTTTAGTTACCCTTTAATATGGCTTCCATGGGAATGGAAAGGTAGGTCAGTAGGTCGGTGTACCTGGGTCTGTGGGAGGGTTGAAGGTATCACCATTTGTCTTTATGACCATGAAAAAACTGTTTTGAAATATCGGCGATTCCTTAGCGAAGATAGCACACTTCTCCTATATGCCCCGCATGTCTGTACCAAATTTCATGTCTCTAGCTCAAAAACTGTGGGAGGAGATACAGTCCAAAAAGCGGAAGAATAAACGGAAGAAGAAAAAGAAAAGAGAAGTAGGATAATTTGGCTTTTTCAAGCCAAATTAATTATGGGGCTTTGCCACATTAGATATGGAGCTACAGAGAATCATGCGAAGAGAAGACTGAAACCATGACAGTAGTTTTGTAATATGTAGCAGTGTTTATAGTAATATTTTTCAATGTAGTAAACATTAAAATCAGACCAGCCAGTACAATACATGTAAATTCTGGGTAAAGTCATTCTTCATAACAATTAAGGAAGTAAAAGAAAAAGCTAATTATTTCTTAACCTAACTCCAGTAAAAAAAAGAGTGCAACTGTACAATACATACACAAGACACATTAACAAAGAAAAGATAAATTGTATGCATAAATATTGTACATTACAACATTATAAACCCCCAATGGAATTTATGATATCAGTTGAAATCATTGTAACCTGTATAAAACAATCCCCTCCCTGCTAGTACATTATAATGCTATTAAACTCTCTACTCCTCATAAACTACTGCACACATCTATTAACCACTGTGTTAGCAAGAGGACAACAACAGTACAGCAAGATAAATGTGATTCTAGGAGCATGACAATGGTGAATTCACTGTAAATCAGTGACAGAAGTTCTATCACACAGGGGATACCTGACACTGTACAGTATTACCATGCCCATGGGAAGGTCAGTGCATCTCCGTGTGTGTGCAGGCAGATCTCTAAGGTGCTACTTAAACACTGCTTATGTTTACAGGTTACTGCATTTCATTGTGAAATACCTGTTTAGCCTATAACTGGACCATCATCTCACTACATTTAGTCTGTTACTATCGGTATATATACTATACAGCTGTTTTTAGTAAATTCTGTTACTGCATATATTGTACAGATGTGTTAGTAAATCCTGTCACTATATATACTATACGAATGTGCTAGTGAATCTTGTCACTGTATATACTGTACAGTGTGTTTGTGAATCCTGTTACTGTGTCATATTGTACAGATGTGTTGGTGAATCCAGTCACTGCATATATGTACAGATGTGTTAGTGAATCCTGTCGCTGCATATACTGTAAATGTGTTTGTGAATACTGTCCACTGCATATACTGTACAGATGTGTAAGTGAATCCTGTCACTGCATATATTGTACAGATGTGTTAATGAATCATGTTACTGTTTATACTGTATAGATATGTTAGTGAATCCTGTCACTGCGTATATTGTACAGATGTGTTAGTGAATCCTGCTACTACATATACTGTACAGATTTGTTAGGAATCCTGATACTGCATTACTGTACAGATGTGTTAGTGAATCCTGCGACTACATATACTATACAGATGTTTTAGTGAATCCTGTTACTGCAAACTGTACAGATTGTTAGTGAATCCTGTTACTGCAAATATTGTACAGATGTTTTAATGAATCCTGTTATTGAAAATCACTGTACAGATGTGTTAGTGAATCCTGTCACTGCAATAAAGTATATTGTACATATGTTAGTAAATCCTGTTACTGTATATATTGTGCAGGTGTGTTAGTGAATCCTGTCACTGTATATACTGTACAGATGCGCTAATGAATCATGTTACTGTATATATAACAATGTTAAAAATGTACGATGTCAGTAAATCCTGTTATTCTATATTCTGCACATGTGTGTAGTGAATCATGTAATTGCATATAAAGCCAGATGTTGTTAGTGAATTGTTAGTGCATATAATGTAGATGTGTTAGTGAATCATGTTACTGCATATATGTAGATGTTAATAATCCTGTATATACTGACACAATGTGTAAGTAAATTTGTTATTGCATATACTGTACAGATGTGTAAGTGACTCCTGTTACTGTATATACAGCACAGATGTGTAAGTAACGCCTGTTACTGTATATACTGTACAATATGTTAGTGATGCCTTTACTGTATATACTGTACATGTGTTAGTGACGCCTGTTAATGTACATACTGTATAGATGTGTGACTCATGTTACTGTGTATACTGTACAATGTGTTAGTGACGCCTGTTACTTTATATACTGTATAAGTGTTAGTGACTCCTGTTCTGTATATACTGTACAATGTGTTAGTGATGCCTGTTACTGTATATACTGTACAATGTGTTAGTGATGCCTGTTACTGTATAAACTGTACAATGTGTTAGTGACGCCTGTTAATGTATATACTGTATAGATTTGTGACTCATTTACTGTGTATACTGTACAATGTGTTAGTGACGCCTGTTACTTTATATACTGTACAATGTGTTAGTGACCCGTTACTGTATATACTGTACAATGTGTTAGTGATGCCTGTTACTGTATATACTGTACAATGTGTTAGTGACGCCTGTTACTGTATATACTGTATAGATGTGTGACTCCTGTTACTGTGTATACTGTACATGTGTTAGTGACCCCTGTTACTTTATATACTGTACAATGTTTTAGTGACTCCTGCTACTGTATATACTGTACAATGTGTTAGTGACTCCTGTTACTGTATATACTGTACATGTGTTAGTGTGATGCCTGTTACTGTATATACTGTAAAATATGTTGGACTCCTGTTACTGTATACTGACAATGTGTTAGTGACGCCTGTTACTGTATATACTGTAAGATTGTGTGACTCCTGTTACTGTGTATACTGTACAATGTTGTTAGTAACCCCTGTTACTTTATATACTGTACAATGTGTTAGTGACTCCTGTTACTGTATATACTGTACAATGTGTTAGTGACTCCTGTTACTGTATATACTGTAAAATATGTTAGTGACTCCTGTTACTGTATATACTGTACAATGTGTTAGTGACGCCTGTTACTGTATATACTGTGCAATGTGTTAGTGACTCCTGTTACTGTAAATACTGTGCAATGTGTTAGTGACGCCTGTTACTGTATATACTGTACAGATGTGTTAGTGACTCCTGTTACTGTAAATACTGTGCAATGTGTTAGTGACTCCTGTTACTGTATATACTGTACAGATGTGTACAGAAGTGCAGCACAGAGGGGACAGAAGGTTGGGTGTTCATCCTGTTGCCCTCCAGCTGTTGTAAGAGAGCAACATATATGTCTAAACTCTATTGTGATACCTGTCTATAGTAGACTTGGGAATATATGTGTATAATTATTATATGCAGACATCACAGAATGATAAAGAATTTAAATGTGCCCTTGAGCGGATCACTGTGCTGATAAGCAAAATGCTGTTCTGACATTTTTATTAGCATCACTGTTAAAATAGAATAGGGATATACTAAGGAATGTTCATAGGTACAAATGTTCCTGCCAAGGTGCAAGAGAAGGTCTGTTACTGGTTTCTCAATGTAGAACATTACCATCCCAGGTACATTCCAGTGTCCCTACCATCCCAGGTACATTCCAGTGTCCCTACCATCCCAGGTACATTCCAGGGTCCCTACCAATCCCAGGTACATTCCAGGATCCTTACCTTCAGGTACATTCCAGGGTCCCTTCAATCCCATGTACATTCCAGGTACATTCCAGGGTCCCTACCATCCCGGTACATTCCAGGGTCCCTACCATCCCAGGTACATTCCAGGATCCTTACCTTACAGGTACATTCCAGGTCCCTACAATCCCATGTACATTCCAGGTACATTCCAGGGTCCCTACCATCCCAGGTACATTCCAGTGTCCCTACCATCCCAGGTACATTCCAGGGTCCCTACCATCCCAGGTACATTCCAGGATCCTTACCTTACAGGTACATTCCAGGGTCCCTACAATCCCATGTACATTCCAGGTACATTCCAGGGTCCCTACCATCCCAGGTACATTCCAGGTCCCTACCCATTCCAGGGACATGACCCTGTAATGTACCTGGAGTGGTAGGGACCCTGTAATGTACCTGGAATGGTATGGACCCTGTAATGTACCTGGAGTGGTAGGTAGGGACCCTGTAATGTACCTGGAGTGGTAGGTAGGGAGGTGATGGGATTTTTACACTACAGAGTGGGGCCAGTAGTGGGTTAAATTATAGTTTTGGGGTGGACATGCCCTTTAATTGCCCATTATTGGAAACTATAATTCTATCACTGAACCATTTTTGTTGGTCTTTCCCCTATTTCTTAGATATCCAACTGAAGGTAAGATGCTTCAGCTATTAATCAAGTACCTTATAATAAACTTGCTTTGTGCAGGTACTGGATTCTGCTGTAACTGGGTGTAACTTTAACTGGATTGGTGACAGTTGGGGAATTCCATCTCTCAGTGCTAGATGATAGTGATTTCCGAGAATGCTTAGTTGTAGTAGTTAGAGGGAGGGGGGATATTAAATCTGAGCAATACTAGTACCATATTGAAGGTATGCAGCAACACCACACACCCTTTAGTATACATACCCTTAAGCAAGTAAGGGGCGATGCAATAAGAGGTGCAAAAGTTTGCATGTGCTATTAATTTGTGGTAACCAATCAGGTGTGATTTTTACTGGGTTACTGCAGTTGGATACCATCTGATTGGTTGTTGCAGATAGCGTAGGCAAACTTTGGCATGTTTTATTGCATCAGCCTGCTACTTCAGGCCATATTTAAAAGCCGTGGTATCGCCTTTTAGCGATACGCGATTTGAAGATCGTTATCATAAATTTACGATCGGTAAAACCGATCTGAGATAAGGATCGGTTAACAGTTGTAAATTTACTATGACGATCGGAAATCTATGATAACGAAATCGTAGATTTGGTCCCGTAAATACCATTGCGTAGTTTACTAGCGCCTGGTATCTACGACCGAAGACTCGTTAATAACAAATGTTCGGTCGTAAATGTACAATTGTGATCGTAAATTAACTAACCCCCGGTATCGCTAAAAAGTGATACTGTGGGTTTATAAATATGGCCCTTCATGTGTTAATTTAAAAGGCAAGATGGTAAAACTATTTAGAATACAGCACACTAAACCCTCTGATTAAACCCAATGTATACAGTAAGTATCCCTGCAATCCTGTATCTCTATTCTGCACAATTTTACTAGAACTTCTGGATTTCATGGCCACTTCTACTTTTACCACCACTGTGACAAAAGATTAAAAGAAACAACAAAAACATAGATGTAAGGCATCTAGAGTAAGCAGGTTAGTTTCTGCACACTGTGTGCACATGTACAACTAAAAAATATACATATTCACACTACACACAAGGAAATCCCACAAAAATCCACATATTATTGTTATTTGCCAAATTAAAGGTCTCACTTCACAGTCGGACATGGGAAGATGATCCTACCCCTTTAACTGGCTGTCACTATACCCAATGCTTTCTCCGCTGATTCACTTTCCTTCCTGCATCCCCAGGTAAAGGAGCAACAAAAGGAAAGTAACCTAAAAAATATGAACTTTTTCCATTTAAGTTTAATGCCAACTCACTCATAATGAAATCTTTAGAAAGAAGAAAGAAAAGAAAGAAGAAAGGCCCTTTAAAATATGTTGAGAATTCCTACCTTGTCATTTAGCTTATGCCTGCTATGCTCCTAATGCCCATCTGAGGAGTAGTGTGTGTTAATGGCTATATTTGTTCACGCCCCCTAAAGAAATGTAGTGAGCTGGTTATGATTAAGCATGTTCAGAGGAGGCAGATAGGTATAAGTATTCAGTCATTGGCTGTGTGATGTCAGATGGGCAGCACAGTGGCTCAGTGATTAGCACTGATGCCTTGCAGCGCAGAGGTTCTGAGTTCATATCTTGGACACGCAAGGAGTTTGTATGTTGTCTCACATGTGCTTGCGTGGGTTTCCTCCGGCCACTCTGGTTTCCCCCACAATCATAAAGACATACTGATAAGTTGTATTGTCAAATAAATGTGCTTAGATTGTAAGCTCTTCGGGCACTGCCTGATGTGAATGTATACATGCAATTGTAAAGCGCTATGGAAGATGTTGGCGTTATTGTAATAATAACGTCACAACAGACAGTTGCTAACTAGAAGAACCAGAAAGCAGAACGAGAGGCAACTGGAATTGTGCAGCATTTAGGGTTAGTCTTATAACTTACAGCCTTCTATTGCAACTATGGGTTTGGGGGGTAATTTATCTATACATGAAGGGCTGGATTTTTTTTTATGGTAGCAATCCATAATGGTTTAAAGTTAATATTTGTTAATATTTTTTGTCAATATTATGTTTGTTCTAGTTTATTGTTTATTATATTATTATATGATGTTAAAAAAAGCCAATTTAGTTCAGGCGATCTCGCATCTTTTCGTTATTCAAAAGACTACAAACTGATTATAGAGTATCTGTTGTATTCAATTAGATCAACTGGACTTGAAATGTAGTTCTTGAAGACGTTTCGCTAGTCATCCGACTGGCTTTCTCAATTCAGAATGGACTTGTACAAGAATCTGTGGCAATTATGTACCCTGGAAAATCCCAATTAGCATATCACAGCCAGGTGTTAAGGGGTGTGATTAGATAGTGGCTAAGAGGTGTTATAGGAATGCCCAGAGTAAGGTGTTAAACAGCATTGTGTACATGGCAGACAGTTGAGTGGTGTCGAACCCCCCCACCTCTATTTAGGCTTGGTTTCTTTATTTTCACATAAAGGCCTCCTTAACACCTCTCTGAACCAGTCACGTTCCTTCGCCAGTATGTTAACATTACAATCTTCAAAGGTATGTCCTTTATCCTGAGATGCAGATACACGGCTGAGTCCTGACCCGAGGAATTGGCTCTTCTGTGCTGGGCCATACGTTGATGCAGTTGCTGTTTGGTCTCCCCCACATACAAATCAGAGCATTCTTCACTGCACTGCACTGCATATATGATGTCGCTTTTCTTGTGTTTTGGTATTGGGTCTTTCGGATGTACCAAGAACACATTTCAAGTCCAGTTGATCTAATTGAATACAACAGATATACCATGACCTGGATGAATGAGAACCTTCACAAGTGATTATAGATGCATTTGGTATTGGGTCTTTCGGATGTACCAAGAACTACATTTCAAGTCCAGTTGATCTAATTGAATGCAAAGATATACCATGACCTGGATGAATGAGAACCTTCACAAGACTGATTATAGATGCATCCCAATAACAACTAGAAAGGAAAGTTTAAGTATAAACTTTGAATTTGGCTTGAAGGGCTGCATTTTGGAAGGGAATACGTGTGTTTGCTGCAGATTTTAAAACTCAATAATGGAAATGATGAGTTTGTAGTGAACGCTGTTTGGGACAAAAAAACTTTTGTGTGTACCCAGCCCAAAGTGGTGCTAATTTTGATCCAATCAATCAGAAAGCTAACATCTGATTGGTTAGGGCAAAATTAGCACCATTTTCAATGATAAGAACTTTTATTGAATCTCTCTGTATCTTTTTGATGATTGGTCAAAATTTTTTTTTTCACTTTAGTTACCCTTTAGTGTATGGCTGCAACAGTAATGAGGGGTGGGTCAGTAGGTGTATGTAACTGTGTCACATGGGGGTTAAAAAAAGAAACCTTTTATTATTATCCAATTATTTTTTTTTATTTTAGTTACCCTTTAAGTATGGCTGCCACAGTAATGGATAAGTAAATCAGTAGGTGTTGTACCTGGGTCTGGTTGAGGGTCTTTTTTGTGTTTACAACCAAAAACTATCTTTTATGGGGATAAAATCTAAATTAGTTTTTTTTACTTTAGTTACCCTTTAAGTAGGCACCACCATAATGAATTAGTAGATTGGTAGGTGTGTGTACCTGGGTCTGGTTGAGGGGATATGTCTTTTTTGTGTTTACAGCCATAAAATATCTTTTATTGAGGAAAATCTAAATTTGTTTTTTTGACTTTAGTTACCCTTTAAATATGTCTGCCACCGTAATGGATAAGTTAGATCAGTAGGTGTGTGTACCTGGGTCTGGTTGAGGGGGTATGTCTTTTTTGTGTTACAACCATAAAACTATCTTTTATGAGAATAAATCTAAATTTTTTTTTTTTACTTTATTTACCCTTTAAGTATGGCTGCCACAGTAATGGATAAGTAGATTAGTAGGTGTGTGTACTGAGTCTGGTTGAGGGGGTATGTCTTTTTTGTGTTTATAACCATAAAACTATCTTTATTGAGGATAAATCTAAATTAGTTTTTTGACTTTAGTTACCCTTAAATAGGCTTCCATGGGAATGGAAAGGTAGGTCAGTAGGTCGTGTACCTGGGTCTGTGTGGAGGTTGAAGGTATCACCATTTGTCTTTATGACCATGAAAAAACGTTTTGAAATATCGCGGATTCCTTAGCTAGAAGATAGCACACTTCTCCTAATGCCCGCATGTCTGTACCAAATTTCATGTCTCTAGCTCAAAAACTGTGGGAGGAGATACAGTCCAAAAAAGCGGAAGAATAAAACGGAAGAAGAAAAAGAAGAAGAAGAAGAATAGAAAGAACAGTAATTTGGCTTTTTCAAGCCAAATTAATTATGGGGCTTTGCCAGCAATTAGATATGGAGCTACAGAGAATCATGCGAAGAAGAAGACTGACAACCATGACAGTAGTTTTGTAGATATGTAGCAGTGTTTATAGTATATTTTTTCAATAGTAAACACTATTAAATCAGACCAGCCAGTATCAATACATGTAAATTCTGGGTAAGTCATTCTTCATAACAATTAAGGAAAGTAAAGAAAAAGCTAAATATTCTAACCTAACTCCAGTAAAAAAAAAGAGTGCAACTGTACAAATACATACACAGGACACATTAACAAAGAAAGATAAATTGTATGCATAAATGTTACATTACAACATTATAAACCCCCAATGGAATTTATGATATCAGTTGAAATCATTGTAACCTGTATAAAACAACCCCTCCCTGCTAGTACATTATAATGCTATTAAACTCTCTACTCCTCATAAACTACTGCACACATCTATTAACCACTGTGTTAGCAAGAGGACAAAACGTAACAGCAAGATAAATGTGATTCTAGGAGCATGACAATGGTGAATTCTCACTGTAAATCAGTGACAGAAGTTCTATCACACAGGGGATACCTGACACTGTACAGTATTACCATGCCCATGGGAGGTCAGTGCATCTCCGTGTGTGTGCAGGCAGATCTCTAAGGTGCTACTTAAACACTGCTTATGTTTACAGGTTACTGCATTTCATTGTGAAATACCTGTTAGCCTATAACTGGACCATCATCTCACTACATTTTAGTCTGTTACTATCGGTATATATACTATACAGCTGTGTTAGTAAATTCTGTTACTGCTATATATGTACAGATGTGTTAGTAAATCCTGTCACTATATATACTATACAGATGTGCTAGTGAATCTTGTCACTGTATATACTGTACAGGTGTGTTTGTGAATCCTGTTACTGTGCATATTGTACAGAGTGTTGGTGAATCCAGTCACTGCATATAATGTACAGATGTGTTAGTGAATCCTGTCGCTGCATATACTGTACAGATGTGTTTGTGAATACTGTCACTGCATATACTGTACAGATGTGTAAGTGAATCCTGTCACTGCATATATTGTACAGATGTGTTAATGAATCATGTTACTGTTTATAACTGTATAGATATGTTAGTGAATCCTGTCACTGCGTATATTGTACAGATGTGTTAGTGAATCCTGCTACTACATATACTGTACAGATTTGTTAGGAATCCTGATACTGCATATACTGTACAGATGTGTTAGTGAATCCTGCGACTACATATACTATACAGATGTGTGTTAGTGAATCCTGTTACTGCAAATACTGTACAGATGTGTTAGTGAATCCTGTTACTGCAAATATTGTACAGATGTGTTAATGAATCCTGTTATTGAAAATACGTACAGATGTGTTAGTGAATCCTGTCACTGCATAAAGTATATTGTACATATGTTAGTAAATCCTGTTACTGTATATATTGTGCAGGTGTGTAGTGAATCCTGTCACTGTATATACTGTACAGATGCGCTAATGAATCATGTTACTGTAATATAACAATGTTAAAAATGTACAGATGTCAGTAAATCCTGTTATTCTATATTCTGCACATGTGTGTAGTGAATCATGTAATTGCATATAAAGCACAGATGTGTGTTAGTGAATTGTTAGTGCATATAATGTAGATGTGTTTAGTGATCATGTCTGCATATAATGTAGATGTTAATAAATCCTGTATATACTGACACAATGTGTAAGTAAATTATGTTATTGCATATACTGTACAGATGTGTAAGTGACTCCTGTTACTGTATATACAGCACAGATGTGTAAGTAACGCCTGTTACTGTTATACTGTACAATATGTTAGTGATGCCTGTTACTGTATATACTGTACAATGTGTTAGTGACGCCTGTTAATGTACATACTGTATAGATGTGTGACTCATGTTACTGTGTATACTGTACAATGTGTTAGTGACGCCTGTTACTTTATATACTGTATAAGTGTTAGTGACTCCTGTTACTTATATACTGTACAATGTGTTAGTGATGCCTGTTACTGATATACTGTACAATGTGTTAGTGATGCCTGTTACTGTATAAACTGTACAATGTTGTAGTGACGCCTGTTAATGTATATACTGTATAGAGTGTGACTCAGTTACTGTGTATACTGTACAATGTGTTAGTGACGCCTGTTACTTTATATACTGTACAATGTGTTAGTGACCCGTTACTGTATATACTGTACAATGTGTTAGTGATGCCGTTACGTATATACTGTACAATGTGTTAGTGACGCCTGTTACTGTATATACTGTATAGATGTGTGACTCCTGTTACTGTGTATACTGTTACAATGTGTTAGTGACCCCTGTTACTTTATATACTGTACAATGTTTTAGTGACTCCTGCTACTGTATATACTGTACAATTGTGTTAGTGACTGTTACTGTATATACTGTACAATGTGTTAGTGATGCCTGTTACTGTATATAGTAAAATATGTTAGTGACTCCTGTTACTGTATATACTGTACAATGTGTTAGTGACGCCTGTTACTGTATATACTGATAGATGTGTGACTCCTGTTACTGTGTATACTGTACAATGTGTTAGTAACCCTGTTACTTTATATACTGTACAATGTGTTAGTGACTCCTGTTACTGTATATACTGTACAAGTGTTGTAGTGACTCCTGTTATGTATATACTGTAAAATATGTTAGTGACTCCTGTTACTGATATACTGTACAATGTGTAGTGACGCCTGTTACTGTATATACTGTGCAATGTGTTAGTGACTCCTGTTACTGTAAATACTGTGCAATGTGTTAGTGACGCCTGTTACGTATATACTGTACAGATGTGTTAGTGACTCCTGTTCTGTAAATACTGTGCATGTGTTAGTGACTCCTGTTACTGATATATACTGTACAGATGTGTAAGAAGTGCAGCACAGAGGGGACAGAAGGTTGGGTGTTCATCCTGTTGCCCTCCAGCTGTTGTAAGAGAGCAACATATATGTCTAAACTCTATTGTGATACCTGTCTATAGGTAGACTTGGGAATATATGTGTATAATTATTATGATGCAGACATCACAGAATGATAAAGAATTTAAATGTGCCCTTGAGCGGATCACTGTGCTGATAAGCAAAATGCTGTTCTGACATTTTTATTAGCATCACTGTTAAATAAGAATAGGGAATACTAGAGGAATGTTCATAGGTACAAAATGTTCCTGCCAAAGTGCAAGAGAAGGTCTGTTACTGGGTTCTCAATGTAGAACATTACCATCCAGTACATCCAGTGTCCCTACCATCCCAGGTACATTCCAGTGTCCCTACCATCCCAGGTACATTCCAGGGTCCCTACCATCCCAGGTACATTCCAGGATCCTTACCTTACAGGTACATTCCAGGGTCCCTTCATCCATGTACTTCCAGGTACATTCCAGGGTCCTACCATCCAGGTACATTCCAGGGTCCCTACCATCCCAGGTACATTCCAGGATCCTTACCTACAGGTACATTCCAGGGTCCCTACAATCCATGTACATTCCAGGTACATTCCAGGGTCCCTACCATCCCAGGTACATTCCAGTG
This sequence comes from Hymenochirus boettgeri, assembly GCA_019447015.1. Classification (NCBI taxonomy): domain Eukaryota; kingdom Metazoa; phylum Chordata; class Amphibia; order Anura; family Pipidae; genus Hymenochirus; species Hymenochirus boettgeri. Next base: position 54,923 of record JAACNH010001178.1, read on the forward strand.
TCCCTACATCCCAGGTACATTCCAGGTCCTACCACCCAGGTACATTCCAGGATCCTTACCTTACAGGTACATTCCAGGGTCCCACAATCCCATGTACATTCCAGGTACATTCCAGGGTCCCTACCATCCCAGGTACATTCAGGGTCCCTACCATTCCAGGTACATTCCAGGGTCCCTACCATTCCAGGTACATTCCAGGTCCCTATATTACAGGTACAATCCTAGGGTCCTTACCATCCCAGGTACATTCCAGGGTCCTACCATTCCAGGTACATTCCAGGTCCCTATATTACAGGTACATCCTAGGGTCCTTACCATCCCAGGTAATTCCAGGGTCCCTACCATCCCAGGTACATTCCAGGGTCCCTACCATCCAGGTACATTCCAGGGTCCCTACCATTCCAGTACATTCCAGGGTCCCTAGATTACAGGTACATACTAGGGTCCTTACCATCCCAGGAACATCCAAGGACCCCTGCTATTCCAGATACATTCCAGGGTCCCTACAATCTCAGGTACATTGCAAAATCCCAACATCCCAAGTACATTAAGGGTCCCTACCACCTTAAGGAACATATAGGGTCCCTACCATCCTGGTAAATCACTGAATCCCTACCATCCAGTTACATTACAGGGTCCCTATCATCCCAAGTACATTACAAGATCCCTACCATCTCATGTTCATTGCAGGGTCCTTACACTCCATTTACATTACAGGGCCCCTACCATCCCAGGCATGTTGCAGGGTCCACAATAGCTTAGATTGTAAGCTCTTCAGGGCAGGAATTCATTCCTAATGTAAAAAGGCACACCACACTTCCTTCGTATGAAACTATATTTATGTAATTTTAATTTATTTATTTAATTGTTTGTACTTATCCCCTCATATTATACTATTTTAATGTACAACACTGTGTATCCAATTGGCACTTAAAAAATTAAATTATACATACATACACACAAACATACATTACAGGATTCCTACTACCCCTTGTACATTATAGCGTCCCTTACACCTTGGGTACATTACAGGGTCCCTACCACTACAGGACATTACAGAGTCTCTACCACTTCAGGTGCATTACAAGGTCCATACCACTCCAGGTACATTACAGGGTCCCTACCACTCCAGGTACATACAGGTCTACATCCAGTACATTACGGTCCTACCACTCCAGGTACATTACAGGGTCCCTACCCTCCAGGTACCTACAGGGTCCCTACCACTCCAGGTACATTACAGGGTCTCTACCCACTTCAGGTGCATTACAGGGTCCCTACCACTCCAGGTCCATTATAGGGTCTCTACCATTCCAGGCACATTAGGGGTCCCTACCTACCACTCCAGGTACATTACAGGGTCCCTACCTACCACTTCAGGTGCATTACAGGGTCCATACCACTACAGGCACATTACAGGGTCCCTACCACTCCAGGTACATTACAGGGTCCCTACCACTCCGTACATTACAGGGTCCCTACCACTCCAGGTACATTACGGGTCCCTACCACTCCAGGTACATTACAGGTTCCCTACCACTCCAGTCTTGGAGGTCATCCATCCAGTACATTACAGGTTCCTACAATTCCAGGTACATTACAGGTTCCCTACCACTCCAGGTCATTACAGGGTCTCTACCACTTCAGGTGCATTACAGGGTCCCACCACTCCAGGTCCATTATAGGGTCTCTACCATTCCCGGCACATTACAGGGTCCCTACCTACCACTCCAGGTAATTACAAGGGTCCCTACCTACCATCCACTCCAGGTACATTACAGGGTCCATACACATTCCAGGTACATTACAGGGTTATAGTACTGTAACAATGTGTTAGTGAGCCTGTTACTGATATACTGTGAATGTGTTAGTGACTCCTGTTACTGTAAATACTGCAATGTGTTAGTGACGCTGTTACTGTATATACTGTACAGAGTGTTAGTGACTCCTGTTTACTGTAATACTGTGCAATGTGTTAGTGACTCCTGTTACTGTATATACTGTACAGATGTGTACAGAAGTGCAGCACAGAGGGGACAGAAGGTTGGGTGTTCATCCTGTTGCCCTCCAGCTGTTGTAAGAGAGCAACATATATGTCTAAACTCTATTGTGATACCTGTCTATAGGTAGACTTGGGATATATGTGTATAATTATTATATGCAGACATCACAGAATGATAAAGAATTTAAATGTGCCCTTGAGCGGATCACTGTGCTGATAAGCAAAATGCTGTTCTGACATTTTTATTAGCATCACTGTTAAAATAAGAATAGGGATATACTAGAGGAATGTTCATAGGTACAAATGTTCCTGCCAAAGTGCAAGAGAAGGTCTGTTACTGGGTTCTCAATGTAGAACATTACCATCCCAGGTACATTCCAGTGTCCCTACCATCCCAGGTACATTCCAGTGTCCCTACCATCCCAGGTACATTCCAGGGTCCCTACCATCCCAGGTACATTCCAGGATCCTTACCTTACAGGTACATTCCAGGGTCCCTTCAATCCCATGTACATTCAGTACATTCCAGGGTCCTACCATCCCAGGTACATTCAGGGTCCCTACCATCCCAGGTACATTCCAGGATCCTTACCTTACAGGTACATTCCAGGGTCCCTACAATCCCATGTACATTCCAGGTACATTCCAGGGTCCCTACCATCCCAGGTACATTCCAGTGTCCCTACCATCCCAGGTACATTCCAGGGTCCCTACCATCCCAGGTACATTCCAGGATCCTTACCTTACAGGTACATTCAGGGTCCCTACAATCCCATGTACATTCCAGGTACATTCCAGGGTCCCTACCATCCCAGGTACATTCCAGGGTCCCTACCATTCCAGGTACATTCCAGGGTCCCTACCATTCCAGGTACATTCCAGGGTCCCTATATTACAGGTACATCCTAGGGTCCTTACCATCCCAGGTACATTCCAGGGTCCCTACCATTCCAGGTACATTCCAGGGTCCCTATATTACAGGTACATCCTAGGGTCCTTACCATCCAGGTACATTCCGGGTCCCTACCATCCCAGGTACATTCCAGGGTCCCTACATTCCAGGTACATTCCAGGGTCCCTACCATTCCAGGTACATTCCAGGGTCCCTAGATTACAGGTACATCCTAGGGTCCTTACCATCCCAGGAACATCCAAGGACCCCTGCTATTCCAGATACATTCCAGGTCCCTACAATCTCAGGTACATTGCAAAATCCCTAACATCCCAAGTACATTAAGGGTCCCTACCACCTTAAGGAACATTAGGGTCCCTACCACTCCTGGTAAATCACTGAATCCCTACCATCCCAGTTACATTACAGGGTCCCTATCATCCCAAGTACATTACAAGATCCCTACCATCTCATGTTCATTGCAGGGTCCTTACACTCCCATTTACATTACAGGGCCCCTACCATCCCAGGCATGTTGCAGGGTCCACAATAGCTTAGATTGTAAGCTCTTCAGGGCAGGAATTTCATTCCTAATGTAAAAAGGCACACCACACTTCCTTCGTATGAAACTATATTTATGTAATTTAATTTATTTATTTAATTGTTTGTACTTATCCCCTCATATTATACTATTTATAATGTACAACACTGTGTATCCAATTGGCACTTAAAAAATTAAATTATACATACATACACACAAACATACATTACAGGATTCCTACTACCCCTTGTACATTATAGCGTCCCTTACACCTTGGGTACATTACAGGGTCCCTACCACTACAGGTACATTACAGAGTCTCTACCACTTCAGGTGCATTACAGGGTCCATACCACTCCAGGTACATTACAGGGTCCCTACCACTCCAGGTACATTACAGGGTCCCTACCACTCCAGGTACATTACAGGGTCCCTACCACTCCAGGTACATTACAGGGTCCCTACCACTCCAGGTACACAGGGCCCTACCACTCCAGTACATACAGGGTCTCTACCACTTCAGGTGCATTACAGGGTCCCTACCACTCCAGGTCCATTATAGGGTCTCTACACATTCCAGGCACATTGAGGGTCCCTACCTACCACTCCAGGTACATTACAGGGTCCCTACCTACCACTTCGGTGCATTACAGGGTCCATACCACTCCAGGCACATTACAGGGTCCCTACCACTCCAGGTACATTACAGGTCCCTACCACTCCAGGTACATTACAGGGTCCCTACCACTCCAGGTACATTACAGGGTCCCTACCACTCCAGGTACATTACAGGTCCCTACCACTCAGGTACATTGGAGGGTCATTACCACTCCAGGTACATTACAGGTTCCCTACAATTCCAGGTACATTACAGGTTCCCTACCACTCCAGGTACATTACAGGGTCTCTACCACTTCAGGTGCATTACAGGGTCCCTACCACTCCAGGTCCATTATAGGGTCTCTACCATTCCCGGCACATTACAGGGTCCCTACCTACCACTCCAGGTACATTACAGGGTCCCTACCTACCACTCCAGGTACATTACAGGGTCCATACCATTCCAGGTACATTACAGGGTCCCTACCACTCCAGGTACATTACAGGGTCCCTCCCACCCCAGATACATTACAGGGTCCCTCCCACCCCAATACATTACAGGGTCCATACCATTCCAGGTACATTATAGGTCCCTACCACTCCAGGTACATTACAGGGTCCCTACCACTCCAGGTACATTACAGGGTCCCTCCCACCCCAGATACATTGTAGGGTCCCTACCACTCCAGGTACATTACAGGGTCCCTACCACTCCAGGTACATTTCAGGGTCTCTACCATTCCAGGCACATTACAGGTTCCCAACAATTCCAGGTACATTACAGGTTCCCTACCACTCCAGGTACATTAAGGTACCATACCACTCCAGGTACATTACAGGTTCCCATCCACTCCAGGTACATTACAGGGTCCCTACCACCCAGGTACATCACAGGGTCCCTACCACCCCAGTTACATCACAGGGTCCTCCACTCCAGGTACTCACAGTGTCCTCACCCCAGGTACATCACAGTGTCCCTCCCACCCCAGGTACATTATAGTGTCCCTCCCACCCCAGGTACATTATAGCGTCCCTACCACCCCAGGTACATTATAGCGTCCCTCCCACCCCACGTACATTACAGTGTCCCTCCCCCCCAGGTACATTACAGTGTCCCTCCCACGCCAGGTACATTATAGTGTCCTCCCACCCCAGGTACATTACAGTGTCCCTCCCACCCCAGGTACATATAGTGTCCCCTCCCACCCCAGGTACATCACAGTGTCCCTCCCACCTCAGGTACATTATAGCATTCCTCCCCCCCAGGTACATTATAGCGTCCCTCCTACCCCAGGTACATTACAGTGTCCCTCCCACCCCAGGTACATTACAGTGTCCCTCCCACCCCAGGTACATTATAGTGTCCCTCCCCCACCCCAGGTACATTACAGTGTCCCTCCCACCCCAGGTACATTATAGTGTCCCTCCCCACCCCAGGTACATCACAGTGTCCCTCCCACCCCAGGACATCACAGTGTCCCTACCACCCCAGGTACATCACAGTGTCCCTCCCACCCCAGGTACATCACAGGGTCCCTCTCATCCCAGGTACATCACAGGGTCCCTACCACCCCAGTACATCACAGGGTCCCTACCACCCCAGGTACATCACAGGGTCCCTACCACCCCAGGTACATCAGTGTCCCTCTCATCCAGGTACATCACAGGGTCCCTACCACCCCAGGTACTTACAAGGTCCCAGTGTTGTTGGGGAGCAGGGCAGGGTCTGGCACCTCTATCAGATCCTCATTTGTACACAGAACTTTTTTCCTGGGTCCACCGGCAGTGCCAAGGGTGGGTTTGGACCTTTCCCCTATACACTTGCAGCTGTGAAAAGAACAGGGCAGCCTTGAGTCACGGTACCAGGCTGAGAACCAGGAGAAGCCATGGGCAGTTGGATGCCCCTATGCCCAGCATCCTGACTAGCACGGGAGATGTGGTAAAAACCCTGCACGTGCCAGGGGGGTGACGGTGCCCCTTACGTGGGTGGTTCTGGTTCCGATCTAAGTGATCCAACTTGTCCAGTTATCTGTAGTTCTTATCTCCGTGTGCCGGTCCTACAGTGTCCACTGGGTACAGCTGGAGCCCTGGGTGGGGACATCGTTCTACACTTTCCCCTCGGTACAGTAAATATGATGGGACATAGCGGATCCCCAGTCACTATTACTGGGACTGCCCGCTCATTGCAGCCTCTACCTCCTCCCCCCGCACACACAGCTCGGGTCCTAGTGCCGCCTGTCCACAGCCAAGTGCTCATTTCACTGTCCCACTGTCGTTTAACACAGATGGGCGGTATCGAGCCAGTGGGATGAGTATAAAACAATAGAATTAAACACTGACACACAATCATCGCTGGGAGAGCACAACAACAGTAGACACAATCATACACCACATACACAAACAGCAACACATCTCAGTATAGATATGGACTTTATTTCATTATTTAACATAGACACATTCTATGGAAACTACATTCTAGAAGGGGTGTTGGTTATATGGAGAAAAATGCCCCAAACCGACCCCCTGCTAATATATAGTGAATAATGCCCCCTATAGTGAATAATGCCCCCCATATAGTGAATAAGCCCCCATTCTATACTATATTAGTGAATAATGCCCCCTATAGTGAACAATGCCTCAATTCTATACTATATATAGTGAATAATGACCTCATTGTATAATATATAGTGAATAGTGCCCCCATTGTATAATATATGTGAATAATGCCCCCCATATAGTGAATAATGCCCCCATTCTATTCTGTATATAGTGAATAATGCCCCCCCATATAGTGAATAATGCCCCATTCTATACTATATATAGTGAATAATGCCCCCCATTGTATAAATATATAGTGAATAATGTCATCAACTGCTAAATATATAGCAAATGAGACCCCTATATAGTGAATAATGCCCCCATTTTATAATATAGTGAAAATGCCCCTATTGTATTATATATAGTGAATAATGCCCCCCACTGCTAAATATATAGGAATAATGTCCCAACTGAAAATATATAGTAATAATGCCCTCCTAATAGTGAAGAAATGCCCCCATTGTATAATATATAGTGAATAATGCCCCCATTGTACAATATATAGTGAATAATGCCCCATTGTATGATATAGTGATAATGCACCCCCATTGTATAATATATAGTAAATAATGCACCCTCATTGTATTAAAGTGAATAATACTACCCTATTGTTAATATATAGAAACCCCCCATTGTATATAATGTAAATAATGAACCCTATTTGTATATATGCAGTAAACATACACCCCCCCATTGTACAATATATAGTGAATAATGCACCCCCGTTGTATAAATATAGTGAATATAGACCACTGTTCCTTATCTTTTTCATATTCACTGGGATGTGCCTCTGGTTTGGAAAAAAGCCAATGAATACCAAAAAGGTGTTGTTCACAGCCTGGTTTTTCTTCTTTCTCCTTTCTATATACTGTACAATGTGTTAGTGACGCCTGTTACTGTATATACTGTGCAATGTGTTAGTGACTCCTGTTACTGTAAATACTGTGCAATGTGTTAGTGACGCCTGTTACTGTATATACTGTACAGATGTGTTAGTGACTCCTGTTACTGTAAATACTGTGCAATGTGTTAGTGACTCCTGTTACTGTATATACTGTACAGATGTGTACAGAAGTGCAGCACAGAGGGGACAGAAGGTTGGGTGTTCATCCTGTTGCCCTCCAGCTGTTGTAAGAGAGCAACATATATGTCTAAACTCTATTGTGATACCTGTCTATAGGTAGACTTGGGAATATATGTGTATAATTATTATATGCAGACATCACAGAATGATAAAGAATTTAAATGTGCCCTTGAGCGGATCACTGTGCTGATAAGCAAAATGCTGTTCTGACATTTTTATTAGCATCACTGTTAAAATAAGAATAGGGATATACTAGAGGAATGTTCATAGGTACAAAATGTTCCTGCCAAAGTGCAAGAGAAGGTCTGTTACTGGGTTCTCAATGTAGAACATTACCATCCCAGGTACATTCCAGTGTCCCTACCATCCCAGGTACATTCCAAGGTCCTACCATCCAGGTACATTCCAGGATCCTTACTTACAGGTAACTTTCCAGGTCCCTTTCAATCCCATGTACATTCCAGGTACCTTCCAGGTGTCCTACCTCCCAGGTACATTCCAGGGTCCCTACCATCCCAGGTACATTCCAGGATCCTTACCTTACAGGTACATTCCAGGGTCCCTACAATCCCATGTACATTCCAGGTACATTCCAGGGTCCCTACCATCCCAGGTACTTCCAGTGTCCCCTACTCCCAGGTACATTCCAGGGTCCCTACCATCCCAGGTACATTCCAGGATCCTTACCTTACAGGTACATTCCAGGGTCCCTACAATCCCATGTACATTCCAGGTACATTCCGGGTCCCTACCATCCCAGGTACATTCCGGGTCCCTACCATTCCAGGTACATTCCAGGGTCCCTACCATTCCAGGTACTTCCAGGGTCCCTATATTACAGGTACATCCTAGGGTCCTTACCATCCCAGGTACATTCCAGGGTCCCTACCATTCCAGGTACATTCCAGGTCCCTATATTACAGGTACATCCTAGGGTCCTTACCATCCCAGGTACATTCCAGGGTCCCTACCATCCCAGGTACATTCCAGGGTCCCTACCATTCCAGGTACATTCCAGGGTCCCTACCATTCCAGGTACATTCCAGGGTCCCTAGATTACAGGTACATCCTAGGGTCCTTACCATCCCAGGAACATCCAAGGACCCCTGCTATTCCAGATACATTCCAGGTCCCTACAATCTCAGTGTACATTGCAAAATCCCTAACATCCCAAGTACATTAAGGGTCCCTACCACCTTAAGGAACATTATAGGGTCCCTACCACTCCTGGTAAATCACTGAATCCCTACCATCCCAGTTACATTACGGGTCCCTATCATCCCAAGTACATTACAAGATCCCTACCATCTCATGTTCATTGCAGGGTCCTTACACTCCCATTTACATTACAGGGCCCCTACCATCCCAGGCATGTTGCAGGGTCCACAATAGCTTAGATTGTAAGCTCTTCAGGGCAGGAATTTCATTCCTAATGTAAAAAGGCACACCACACTTCCTTCGTATGAAACTATATTTATGTAATTTTAATTTATTTATTAATTGTTTGTACTTATCCCCTCATATTATACTATTTTATAATGTACAACACTGTGTATCCAATTGGCACTTAAAAAATTAAATTATACATACATACCACAAACATACATTACAGGATTCCTACTACCCTTGTACATTATAGCGTCCCTTACACCTTGGGTACATTACAGGGTCCCTACCACTACAGTACATTACAGAGTCTCTACCACTTCAGGTGCATTACAGGGCATACCACTCCAGGTACATTACGTCCCACCACTCCAGGTACTTACAGGGTCCCTACCACTCCAGTACATTACAGGGTCCCTACCACTCCAGGTACATTACAGGGTCCCTACCACTCAGTACATCTCAGGTCCCTACCACTCCAGGTACATTACAGGGTCCTCTACCACTTCAGGTGCATTACAGGGTCCCTACCACTCCAGGTCCATTATAGGGTCTCTACCATTCCAGGCACATTAGAGGGTCCCTACCTACCACTCCAGGTACATTACAGGTCCCTACCTACCACTTCAGGTGCATTACAGGGTCCATACCACTCAGGCACATTACACAGGGTCCCTACCACTCCAGGTACATTACAGGGTCCCTACCACCCAGTTACATTACAGGGTCCCTACCACTCCAGGTACATTCAGGGTCCCTACCACTCCAGGTACATTACAGGTTCCCTACCACTCCAGGTACATTGGAGGGTCATTACCACTCCAGGTAACATTACAGGTTCCCTACAATTCCAGGTACATTACAGGTTCCCTACCACTCCAGGTACATTACAGGGTCTCTACCACTTCAGGTGCATTACAGGGTCCCTACCCTCCTCCAGGTCCTTATAGGGTCTCTCATCCCATCCCGGCACATTACAGGGTCCCTACCTACCACTCCAGGTACATTACAGGGTCCCTACCTACCACTCCAGGTACATTAAAGGGTCCATACCATTCCAGGTACATTACAGGTCCCTACCACTCCAGGTACATTACAGGGTCCCTCCCACCCCAGATACATTACAGGGTCCCTCCACCCCGATACATTACAGGGTCCATACCATTCCAGGTACATTATAGGGTCCCTACCCACTCCAGGTACATTACAGGGTCCCTACCACTCCAGGTACATTACAGGGTCCCTCCCACCCCAGATACATTGTAGGTCCCTACCACTCCAGGTACATTACAGGGTCCCTACCACTCCAGGTACATTTCAGGGTCTCTACCATTCCGGCACATTACAGGTTCCCAACAATTCCAGGCATTACAGGTTCCCTACCACTCCAGGTACATTACAGGTACCATACCACTCCAGGTACATTACAGGTTCCCATCCACTCCAGGTACATTACAGGGTCCCTACCACCCCAGGTACATCACAGGGTCCCTACCACCCCAGTTACATCACAGGTCCCTACCACGCCGTACATCACAGTGTCCCTACCACCCCAGGTACATCACAGTGTCCCTCCCACCCCAGGTACATTTAGTGTCCCTCCCACCCCAGGTACATTATAGCGTCCCTACCACCCCAGGTACATTATAGCGTCCCTCCCACCCCACGTACATTACAGTGTCCCTCCCACCCCAGGTACATTACAGTGTCCCTCCCACGCCAGGTACATTATAGTGTCCCTCCCACCCCAGGTACATTACATTGTCCCTCCCACCCCAGTACTTTATAGTGTCCCTCCCACCCCGGTACATCACAGTGTCCCTCCCACCTCAGGTACATTATAGCATTCCTCCCACCCCAGGTACATTATAGCGTCCCTCCTACCCCAGGTACATTACAGTGTCCCTCCCACCCCAGGTACATTACAGTGTCCCTCCCACCCCAGGTACATTATAGTGTCCCTCCCCCACCCCCAGGTACATTACAGTGTCCCTCCCACCCAGGTACATTATAGTGTCCCTCCCCCCCCCCAGGTACATCACAGTGTCCCTCCACCCCAGGTACATCACAGTGTCCCTACCACCCCGTACATCCAGTGTCCCTCCCACCCCAGGTACATCACAGGGTCCCTCTCATCCCAGGTACAATCACAGGGTCCCTACCACCCCAGTACATCACAGGGTCCCTACCACCCCAGTACATCACAGGGTCCCTACCACCCCAGGTACATCAGTGTCCCTCTCATCCAGGTACATCACAGGGTCCCTACCACCCCAGGTACTTACAAGGTCCCAGTGTTGTTGGGAGCAGGGCAGGGTCTGGCACCTCTATCAGATCCTCATTTGTACACAGAACTTTTTTCCTGGGTCCACCGGCAGTGCCAAGGGTGGGTTTGGACCTTTCCCCTATACACTTGCAGCTGTGAAAAGAACAGGGCAGCCTTGATGTCACGGTACCAGGCTGAGAACCAGGAGAAGCCATGGGCAGTTGGATGCCCCTATGCCCAGCATCCTGACTAGCACGAGATGTGGTAAAAACCCTGCACGTGCCGGGGGGTGACGGTGCCCCTTACTGGGTGGTTCTGGTTCCGATCTAAGTGATCCAACTTGTCCAGTTACTCTGTAGTTCTTATCTCCGTGTGCCGGTCCTACAGTGTCCACTGGGTACAGCTGGAGCCCTGGTGGGGACATCGTTCCTACACTTTCCCCTCGGTACAGTACATATGATGGGACATAGCGGATCCCCAGTCACTATTACTGGACTGCCCGCTCATTGCAGCCTCTACCTCCTCCCCCCGCAACACCAGCTCTGGGTCCTAGTGCCGCCTGTCCACAGCCAAGTGCTCATTTCACTGTCCCACTCGTTTAACACAGATGGGCTGGTATCGAGCCAGTGGGATGAGTATAAACAATATGATTAAACACTGACACACAATCATCGCTGGGAGAGCACAACGTAGACACATCATACACCACATACAACAACAGCAACACAATCTCAGTATAATATGGACTTTATTTCATTTTTAACATAGAACACATTCTATGGAAACTACATTCTAGAAGGGGTGTTGGTTTATATGGAGAAAAATGCCCCAAACCGACCCCCTGCTAAATATATGTGAATTGCCCCCTATAGTGAATAATGCCCCCCTATAGTGAATAATGTCCCCCATTCTATACTATTTAGTGATAATGCCCCCTATAGTGAACAATGCCTCAATTCTATACTATATATAGTAGATAATGACCTCATTGTATAATATATAGTAATAGTGCCCCCATTGTATAATATATAGTGAATAATGCCCCCCATATAGTGAATAATGCCCCATTCTATTCTGTATAAGTGAATAATGCCCCCCATATAGTGAATAATGCCCCCATTCTATACTATATATAGTGAATAATGCCCCCCATTGTATAATATATAGTGAATAATGTCATCAACTGCTAATATATAGCAAATGAGACCCTATAATAGTGAATAATGCCCCCATTTTATATATATTAGTGAATAATGCCCCTATTGTATTATATATAGTGAATAATGCCCCCCACTGCTAAATATATAGGGAATAATGTCCCCAACTGCAAAATATATAGTTAATATGCCCTCCTAATAGTGAAAATGCCCCCATTTTAATATATAGTGAATAATGCCCCCATTTGTACAATATATAGTGAATAATGCCCCCATTGTATGATATAGTGAATAATGCCACCCCCATTGTATAATATATAGTAAATAATGCACCCTCATTGTATTAAAGTGAATAATACTACCCTATTGTATAATATATAGAAACCCCCCATTGTATTATATAGTAATAATGAACCCTATTTGTATAATATGCAGTAAACATACAACCCCCCCATTGTACAATATATAGTGATAATGCACCCCCGTTGTATAATATATAGTGAATATAGACCACTGTTCCTTATCTTTTTTCATATTCACTGGGGATGTGCCTCTGGATTTTGAAAAAAAGCCAATGTATACCAAAAAGGTAGTTGTTCACAGCCTGGTAACTATAGACCTGTAAGTCTAAGGCTACATTCACACTATGTGTTTTTCTAACACAGCGTTTAGTGCAAAATGCATGCCATTATTGCACCAAACTGCTGCATGCAGTGCGATCACAACAACACACTATATCGCAGCTCAATAGTGCCACGAACCCTCCGGGCCGCGACGCCTATCCACCTATCAGCTACCGGAAAACACACTCCAAGCAACTGACAGGCGAATAAAATAGAACGGACCCGGTGGGGTTAGTGAACAAACAATATACTACACAATCAATATACTTAATACAATATCCTTGCTGCCACCACATTCCGAGAAACAACAGAATGACCTGTTACATATATCTATTTGGTTATCTGCTCCCCTAACTATAACAACCTGTAAAAAAATTGGTTATTCACACCTAATATTCTATACACAGTTATATATATATACCTAAACAATACTTCTCAATAGTAGCACAGGTTCGTTTTGTACTCAGAATAGGACAATAAGCCTATAAATGATTTTATATCATTTATTAAAAGTGGACACCAATGTGCATAAAAATTATAAAGAAAAATGAATTAATTTACTGACATCAAAAAACGGTAACACATAGTGAGGGTAAGAAATGGGATAAAAGAATGAATACTTGAAGATAATTGGCGTCTGAAAAGTCCGTGAGCTGAGTCCAGAACTTGTTAATCCAGATATGGGAAAAGTTCAAATATATTTCCTGATGAAAGTCAATATGGTCCGTTCTGTTGGCTAGATGTTATTGAAGATCTTATGACGAATTGCCTTCTATTGTTGTGCATCTCCTTATCTATCTCTGACACAGGTGGTACCTAGGATTCTTTAGCCAATCACCTAAAAGTGTAGGTTTGGGCTCAGGGTATGTCCAAAACTTTATTACCCTCAGTATGGGCCACTCAAAAAACTAACAATGCTGTCAGTACCCATACCTTGGAAATAAACAACTTACATTTTTTTATACCCCAAATTAATCACCCTCATGAATTTACAAAACTAACAAGACCAAACATGACACAGCAACAATATGTACTTTGTATAATGGTTTAAAGTGGGTTTCTGGGATACCCTAAGGCCTAGAGATATGGTGTTTGAGTTCCACAGAATTCTCCCATCCACCAGTCCATATTGGATGGTATCCTCATGGTAGTTGACCCACAAGCCAAGTTATGGCGATTATTAAAAACCTTGTGTTATAAAGTCTCCCAGGTTAACACAGAGGTCAAATTGCCCACCTTATCAGACACATGCTAATTTGAAGGCCTCAAGTCTGCAGAGTGTATGCATATTACAGTGAATTCGCACCTTCCCCCTTTGAAGTCAGACTCTTGCTTAAGCTAGTACACACAGTACAGATTTCTGAAAGATGACAGACAGGATCTGCTAGATCCTGTCTGCCATCTTTCAAAGATCTGTATACACACAGTCCCGAGCGTTCTCTCTATGAATATCATAGGAGAACCGCTCTGGACTGTGTGTTTCCATCAGCCGCGTTAGACTCCTCTATAGGGGAGTCTAGTGCGGCCGATGGAAATTTTCAGTCTTTCCCAACGAGCGTTTGGCGGCCGCGTGCTTGTTCGGGAAATAAAGGTACATACATAACGATAAAGCCCCCGATACCGTCAGATCCGACGGTATTGGGGCTTTATCGTTACTGTGTGTACCCACTTTTAGATTTGCTAGGTCAGCTAAGTCAACACCAAATGGGAATAGCTATGGGAAAGAAAGCTCAGAGTTTACACTGATCAAAAGTTAATCTAACCCTGTGATTACCCATGACAGTGAACAATGTGGGAGCTGCCATACTGCTGGACCATGCCAATAAAGTGAGATAATATGAAAATTAGGAGTGCAATTTCAGACATTGTCTATGGGGTTTTACATTTTACTCCTCTTTGTCACAAATAGTGTGAATGGTGCCATTCATTAGTACAGTATGTGCACATCGTTTTGGTGCAATATTACCACATCCAAAATGCTCTAGTGTGAACAAATCCTAATATCAGCGGTAGGGAAGATGCTGGAAACTTTGTATTTATTATATTCTGGATTTTCAGGGTTATTCAATAAAACATTTTATTGCTAAAAATGGTGCTTATTTTGCCCCACCAATCAAATGTTACTTTTAAATGAACCCTGTTTGTCTCTAAATGGATCTTATGAGTAGTATGGATTTACAGTATAAGAAATGATCTTGTCAGACTAACTTGCTTGGTTTTTATGAAGAAGTGAGTAAGAATTTAGGGCCATATTTATAAACGTGCGGTATTGCACATAGCGATATCACACGCTATCTGTAAATTACCACAGCGGGTGGTGAATGTATAGCTACGATCTTCATTTATGCCAAACGTTAGTTAGTTTACGAACGTTCTGTCGTAGAATACCACACGTAGTAAACTACCGCAACGGTATTCTTTGGGAATCGTAAATCCACAATCATGGATTTACGATCTTATCGCAAATTTACGATTGTTAAAATGTTCATAAATTAATAGTTTTAGTGATTGCTAACTGATCGTCAAAGGCGTGGTATCGCTAAATAGAGATACTGTGCCTTTACAGAACCTCAGGGTTCTGTACTGGGGCCATTTTTTTTTTTTTTTAAAGGGCATGTCCACTCTTCAAACTTTCCATATATTATAGTCCATGCTCCCCCAGCCCCAACCGCTATAATCATATTCTCAGAAAGTCCCCCGATAGTTACTTACTTACCTCTTTCCTTCGCAGCACTGCCCCGGCCCTCTGCTTGCACAGAACTGGGGCGGGACCGGTTGCCGCGTCTGTGATTGGCTGAGAGGCAGCCAATCACGGACGTGGCTGCCGGCTGCTCAGAACGGTGAAGGAGAAGTAAGGTAAGTAACTCTCAGGGCACTTTCTGAGAATATGATTATGCGGTTGGGGCTGGGGAAGCATGGACTATAATATATGGAAAGGGTTTTACACTAGGGGATACCAATACGTGGGAGAGGGAGTGGCTGCACTGCACATGCCAAACTTCTCCTGGAGCGGAGGAGTCCTATATGGACTCTGCTATGCTCCTGGTGGCCACTTTTTTGGACTTTGGGGGGATTGCTGAAAACCATTTGGAGCTGGGATGTAAGGTAAGGATTTTTCTACACTACAGATCGGGGCCAGTAGTGGGGGGATTATAGTTTTGGGGGTGGACATGACCTTTAAATCTGTTTATAAATGACTTAGAAGTGGGTATTGAGAACAAGGTCTTTGTGTTTGCTGAAGACACAAAACTAAGCAGACCTAGATAGATTATTAAAATGAACACCTGAGTGGAAGATGAGATTCAATCAGGTTATTCAATAAAAGTTCTTATCGTTAAAAATGGTGCTAATTTTGCCCCAACCAATCAGATGTTATTTAATATTTGAAAGCTAACATCTGATTGGTTGGGGCAAAATTAGCACCATTTTTAACGATAAGAACTTT
This sequence comes from Hymenochirus boettgeri, assembly GCA_019447015.1. Lineage (NCBI taxonomy): Eukaryota > Metazoa > Chordata > Amphibia > Anura > Pipidae > Hymenochirus > Hymenochirus boettgeri. The sequence continues at coordinate 71,517 of JAACNH010001178.1, forward strand.
TATTGAATAACCCTTAAAGGGCATGTCCACCCTTAATATAACTTTTGTCATATAATAGAATACCTTCCCCCAGCCCCACCAGCTATAAAACAAATTTAAGAAAGTGACCAGATCTTTACTTACCTTCCCCCTCTCTCTCCTCCGACGCCCGGCCCGGCCTTCTGCTTGCAAGACACTGCAAGCAGGGGGCGGGACTGGCAGCCGCATCAGTGATTGGCTGAGAGGCTGCCATCACGGACCGGCTGCCGGCTTCTTAGAATGCCGGTAGAGAGGGAAGGTAAGTAGAGTTCTGGGGACATTCTTAAATTATTTTTTTGCGGTTGGGGCTGGGGAACATATTCTATTATATGGGCAGGGGTTTTATGGTAGGGGGAGGGATCGCAAAATGGGAGGGAGAGGAGGGGGAGGAAGGGGAGAAGGGCTGCAGTACGCATGCCAAACTTCTCCCGGAGGCCAGATAGGAGGCAGATTCCTATATGGACTCCTGATCCCAGGTACATTCCAGGGTCCCTACCATCCCAGGTACATTCCAGGATCCTTACCTTACAGGTACATTCCAGGGTCCCTACAATCCCATGTACATTCCAGGTACATTCCAGGGTCCCTACCATCCCAGGTACATTCCAGGTACATTCCAGGGTCCCTACCATTCCAGGTACATTCCAGGGTCCCTAGATTACAGGTACATCCTAGGGTCCTTACCATCCCAGGAACATCCAAGGACCCCTGCTATTCCAGATACATTCCAGGGTCCCTACAATCTCAGGTACATTGCAAAATCCCTAACATCCCAAGTACATTAAGGGTCCCTACCACCTTAAGGAACATTATAGGGTCCCTACCACTCCTGGTAAATCACTGAATCCCTACCATCCCAGTTACATTACAGGGTCCCTATCATCCCAAGTACATTACAAGATCCCTACCATCTCATGTTCATTGCAGGGTCCTTACACTCCCATTTACATTACAGGGCCCCTACCATCCCAGGCATGTTGCAGGGTCCACAATAGCTTAGATTGTAAGCTCTTCAGGGCAGGAATTTCATTCCTAATGTAAAAAGGCACACCACACTTCCTTCGTATGAAACTATATTTATGTAATTTTAATTTATTTATTTAATTGTTTGTACTTATCCCCTCATATTATACTATTTTATAATGTACAACACTGTGTATCCAATTGGCACTTAAAAAATTAAATTATACATACATACACACAAACATACATTACAGGATTCCTACTACCCCTTGTACATTATAGCGTCCCTTACACCTTGGGTACATTACAGGGTCCCTACCACTACAGGTACATTACAGAGTCTCTACCACTTCAGGTGCATTACAGGGTCCATACCACTCCAGGTACATTACAGGGTCCCTACCACTCCAGGTACATTAACAGGGTCCCTACCACCCAGTGTACATTACAGGGTCCTACTCAGGTCCAGGTACTCATACAGGGGTCCCTACCACTCCCAGTACATAACAGGGTCTCTACCCTTCAGGTGCATTACAGGGTCCCACCACTCCAGGTCCATTATAGGGTCTCTACCATTCCAGGCACATTAGAGGGTCCCTACCTACCACTCCAGGTACATTACAGGGTCCCTACCTACCACTTCAGGTGCATTACAGGGTCCATACCACTCCAGGCACATTACAGGGTCCCTACCACTCCAGGTACATTACAGGGTCCCTACCACTCCAGGTACATTACAGGGTCCCTACCACTCCAGGTACATTACAGGGTCCCTACCACTCCAGGTACATTACAGGTTCCCTACCACTCCAGGTACATTGGAGGGTCATTACCCACTCCAGTACATTACAGGTTTCCCTACATTTCCAACATGGGTTAGTGACTACGGTGTTACTGTATATACTGTAAATATGTTAGTGACACTCCATTACTGTATCTACTGTAAAGTGTTTAGTGAGACGTCTGTTATATGTATGTGCAGTAACGCTGTAACATCCTTTGGATGTGACTCAGTGACGTAATGTGCAGGTGTTGTGCGCCGTATGCTTTATGTACAGATGGTTAGTGACTCCTGTTACGCTAATACTGTGATGTTTAGTGACTCCTGTTACTGTTATAATGTACAGATGTGTACAGAAGTGCAGCCACGAAGGGGGAACGAAGGTTGGGTGTTCATCTGTGGCCCTCCAGCTGTGTAAGAGAGCAACATATATGTCTAACTCTATGTGTGATACCTGTCTATAGTAGACTATGGGATATATGTGTATAATTTTATATGCAGAATCAACAGAATGATAAAGAATTTAACATTGGCCCTGAGCGTCATCACTGTGCTGATAAGCAAAAATGCTGTTACTGACATTTTATAGCATCACTGTTAAAATAAGAATAGGGACTTATCCGATGCTTTATGTTTTTTTAACAGTGATGCTAAAGTGATGTAATTAAATTGCTGGCCTGCTAATAAAAATGTCAGCAACAGCATGACAGCAGAAACAGCATTCAGAACAGCAGTCAGAACAGCATTTTCAGAACAGCATTTAAGAAAAGCATGTTGCGTATCAGCCAGGGATCCGCTCTCAAGGGCACATTTAACTTCTTTACATTCTGTGATTTGTCTGCGATTAGCAATATAATGATCACATCATTCCCCCAGTCTACATATAGAAGGTTGTTATCAAATTAAGTTGGTGCGACATAAGTGCTCTCTTCCACATTTTATTCCCCCATGCCTCCACCCCTCTTTCCCCTTTTTTCCCTTCCCTCCTTCTACTATTACCTTCTCCTCTTATTTTCTTTTTCCTCTTTTAATTTTGTTTTTTTATTCTCTTTTAGTTTTATTTCCTGTTAAAATTTTTATAATTTTTATATACTAGAGGAATGTTCATAGGTACAAAATGTTCCTGCCAAAGTGCAAGAGAAGGTCTGTTACTGGGTTTCAATGTAGAACATACCATCCCAGGTACATTACGTGTCCCTACCACCCAGGTACATTCCAGTGTCCCTACCATCCCAGGTACATCAGGGTCCCTACCATCCCAGGTACATTCCAGGATCCTTACCTACAGGTACATTCCAGGGTCCTCAATCCAGTACATTCCAGGTACTTCCGGGTCCTACCATCCAGGTACATTCCAGGGTCCCTACCATCCCAGGTACATTCCAGGATCCTTACCTTCAGGTACATTCCAGGGTCCCTACAATCCCATGTACATTCCAGGTACATTCCAGGGTCCCTACCATCCAGGTACATTCCAGTGTCCCTACCACCAGGTACATTCCAGGGTCCCTACCATCCCAGGACATTCCAGGATCTTACCTTACAGGTACATTCCAGGGTCCCTACAATCCCATGTACATTCCAGGTACATTCCAGGGTCCCTACCATCCCAGGTACATTCCAGGGTCCCTACCATTCCAGGTACATTCCAGGGTCCCTACCATTCCAGGTACATTCCAGGTCCCTATATTACAGGTACATCCTAGGGTCCTTACCATCCCAGGTACATTCCAGGGTCCTACCATTCCAGGTACATTCCAGGGTCCCTATATTACAGGTACATCCTAGGGTCCTTACCATCCCGGTACATTCCAGGGTCCCTACCATCCCAGGTACATTCCAGGGTCCCTACATTCCAGGTACTCCAGGGTCCCTACCATTCCAGGTACATTCCAGGGTCCCTAGATTACAGGTACATCTAGGGTCCTTACCCCCAGGAACATCCAAGGACCCCTGCTATTCCAGATACATTCCAGGTCCCTACAATCTCAGGTACATTGCAAAATCCCTACATCCCAAGTACATTAAGGGTCCCTACCACCTTAAGGAACATTAGGGTCCCTACCACTCCTGGTAAATCACTGAATCCCTACCATCCCAGTTACATTACAGGGTCCCTATCATCCCAAGTACATTACAAGATCCCTACCATCTCATGTTCATTGCAGGGTCCTTACACTCCCATTTACATTACAGGGCCCCTACCATCCCAGGCATGTTGCGGGTCCACAATAGCTTAGATTGTAAGCTCTTCAGGGCAGGAATTTCATTCCTAATGTAAAAAGGCACACCACACTTCCTTCGTATGAAACTATATTTATGTAATTTTAATTTATTTATTTAATTGTTTGTACTTATCCCCTCATATTATACTATTTTATAATGTACAACACTGTGTATCCAATTGGCACTTAAAAAATTAAATTATACATACATACACACAAACATACATTACAGGATTCCTACTACCCCTTGTACATTATAGCGTCCCTTACACCTTGGGTACATTACAGGGTCCCTACCACTACAGGTACATTACAGAGTCTCTACCACTTCAGGTGCATTACAGGGTCCATACCACTCCAGGTACATTACAGGGTCCCTACCACTCCAGGTACATTACAGGGTCCCTACCACTCCAGTACATTACAGGGTCCCTACCACTCAGGTACATTACAGGTCCCTACCACTCCAGGTACATTACAGGGTCCCTACCACTCCAGGTACATTACAGGGTCTCTACCACTTCAGGTGCATTACAGGGTCCCTACCACTCCAGGTCCATTATAGGGTCTCTACCATTCCAGGCACATTAGAGGTCCCTACCTACCACTCCAGGTACATTACGGGTCCCTACCTACCACTTCAGGTGCATTACGGGTCCATACCACTCCAGGCACATACAGGGTCCCTACCACTCCAGGTACATTACAGGGTCCCTACCACTCCAGGTACATTACAGGGTCCCTACCACTCCAGGTACATTACAGGGTCCCTCCACTCCAGGTAATTAAGGTTCCCTACCACTCCAGGTACATTGGAGGGTCATTACCACTCCAGGTACATTACAGGTTCCCTACAATTCCAGGTACATTACAGGTTCCCTACCACTCCAGGTACATTACAGGGTCTCTACCACTTCAGGTGCATTACAGGGTCCCTACCACTCCAGGTCCATTATAGGGTCTCTACCATTCCGGCACATTACAGGGTCCCTACCTACCACTCCAGGTACATTACAGGGTCCCTACCTACCACTCCAGGTACATTACAGGGTCCATACCATTCCAGGTACATTACAGGGTCCCTACCACTCCAGGTACATTACAGGGTCCCTCCCACCCCAGATACATTACAGGGTCCCTCCCACCCCAGATACATTACAGGGTCCATACCATTCCAGGTACATTATAGGGTCCCTACCACTCCAGGTACATTACAGGGTCCCTACCACTCCAGGTACATTACAGGGTCCCTCCCACCCCAGACATTGTGGGTCCCTACCACTCCAGGTACATTACAGGGTCCCTACCACTCCAGTACATTTCAGGGTCTCTACCATTCCAGGCACATTACAGTTCCCAACAATTCCAGTACATTACAGGTTCCCTACCACTCCAGGTACATTACAGGTACCATACCACTCCAGGTACATTACAGGTTCCCATCCACTCCAGGTACATTACAGGGTCCCTACCACCCCAGGTACATCACAGGGTCCCTACCACCCCAGTTACATCACAGGGTCCCTACCACTCCAGGTACATCACAGTGTCCCTACACCCCAGGTACATCACAGTGTCCCTCCCACCCCAGGTACATTATAGTGTCCCTCCCACCCCAGGTACATTATAGCGTCCCTACCACCCAGGTACTATATAGCGTCCCTCCCACCCCACGTACATTACAGTGTCCCTCCCACCCCAGGTACATTACAGTGTCCCTCCCACGCCAGGTACATTATAGTGTCCCTCCCACCCCAGGTACATTACAGTGTCCCTCCCACCCCAGGTACATATAGTGTCCCTCCCACCCCAGGTACATACAGTGTCCCTCCCACCTCAGGTACATTATAGCATTCCTCCCACCCAGGTACATTATAGCGTCCCTCCTACCCCAGGTACATTACAGTGTCCCTCCCACCCCAGGTACATTACAGTGTCCCTCCACCCCAGGTACATTATAGTGTCCCTCCCCCACCCCAGGTACATTACAGTGTCCCTCCCACCCCAGGTACATTATAGTGTTCCCTCCCCACCCCAGGTACATCACAGTGTCCCTCCACCCCAGGTACATCACAGTGTCCCTACCACCCCAGGTACATCACAGTGTCCCTCCCACCCCAGGTACATCACAGGGTCCCTCTCATCCCAGGTACATCACAGGGTCCCTACCACCCCAGGTACATCACAGGGTCCCTACCACCCAGGTACATCCAGGGTCCCTACCACCCCAGGTACATAGTGTCCCTCTTCCAGTGTACATCAAGGGTCCTACCACCCCAGGTACTTACAAGGTCCCGTGTTGTTGGGGAGCAGGGAGGGTCTGGCACCTCTATCAGATCCTCATTGTACACAGAACTTTTTTCCTGGGTCCACCGGCATGCCAAGGGTGGGTTTGGACCTTTCCCCTATACACTTGCAGCTGTGAAAAGAACAGGGCAGCCTTGAGTCCACGGTACCAGGCTGAGAACCAGGAGAAGCCATGGGCAGTTGGATGCCCCTATGCCCAGCATCCTGACTAGCACGGGAGATGTGGTAAAAACCCTGCACGTGCCAGGGGGTGTGACCGGTGCCCCTTACGTGGGTGGTTCTGGTTCCGATCTAAGTGATCCAACTTGTCCAGTTCTTGTAGTTCTTATCTCCGTGTGCGGTCCTACAGTGTCCACTGGGTACAGCTGGAGCCCTGGGTGGGGACATCGTTCCTACACTTTCCCCTCGGTACAGTACATATGATGGGAATAGCGGATCCCCAGTCACTATTACTGGGACTGCCCGCTCATTGCAGCCTCTACCTCCTCCCCCCGCACCAACAGCTCTGGGTCCTAGTGCCGCCTGTCCACAGCCAAGTGCTCATTTCACTGTCCCACTCGTTTAACACAGATGGCTGGTATCGAGCCAGTGGGATGAGTATAAACAATATGAATTAAACACTGACACACAATCAATCGCTGGGAGAGCACAACAACAGTAGACACAATCATACACCACATACACAAACAGCAACACATCTCAGTATAGTATGTGGACTTTATTTCATTATTTAACATAGAACACATTCTATGGAAACTACATTCTAGAAGGGGTGTTGGTTTATATGGAGAAAAATGCCCCAACCGAACCACCCCTGCTAAATAATAGTGAATAATGCCCCCTATAGTGAATATGCCCCAATATAGTGATAATGCCCCCATTCTAATATATATAGTGAAATGCCCCCTATAGTGAACAATGCCTCAATTCTATACTATATATAGTGAATAATGACCTCATTGTATAATTATAGTGAATAGTGCCCCCATTGTATAATATATAGTGAATAATGCCCCCCATATAGTGAATAATGCCCCATTCTATTCTGTATATAGTGAATAATGCCCCCCCATATAGTGAATAATGCCCCCATTCTATACTATATATAGTGAATAATGCCCCCCATTGTATAATATATAGGGAATAATGTCATCAACTGCTAAATATATAGCAAATGAGACCCCTATATAGTGAATAATGCCCCCATTTTAAATATATAGTGATAAATGCCCCTATGTATATATAGTGAATAATGCCCCCCACTGCTAAATATATAGGGAATAATGTCCCCAACTGCAAAATATATAGTAATAATGCCCTCCTATATAGTGAAGAATGCCCCCATTGTATAATATATAGTGAATAATGCCCCCATTGTACAATATATAGTGAATAATGCCCCCATTGTATGTATAGTGAATAATGCACCCCCATGTTAATATATTAGTAAATAATGCACCCTCATTGTATTAAAGTGAATAATACTACCCTATTGTATAATATATAAAAACCCCCCATTGTAATATATAGTAATAATGAACCCTATTTGTATAATATGCAGTAAAACATACACCCCCCCATTGTACAATATATAGTGAATAATGCACCCCCGTTGTATAATATATAGTGAATATAGACCACTGTTCCTTATCTTTTTCATATTCACTGGGATGTGCCTCTGGATTTGGAAAAAAAGCCAGTAATACCAAAAAAGGTAGTTGTTCACAGCCTGGTAACTATAGACCTGTAAGTCTAAGGCTACATTCACACTATGTGTTTTTCTAACACAGCGGTTAGTGCAAAATGCATGCCATTATTGCACAAACTGCTGCATGCAGTGCGATACACACAACACACTATATCGCAGCTCAATAGTGCCACGAACCCTCCGGGCGCGACGCCTATCCACCTATCAGCTACCGGAAAACACACTCCAAGCAACTGACAGGCGGAATAAATAGAACGGACCCGGGGGGTTAGTGAACAAACAACTATACTACACAATCAATATACTTAATAACAATATCCTTGCTGCCACACATTCCGAGAAAACAACAGAATGACCTGTTACATATATCTATTTGGTTATCTGCTCCCCTAACATAACAACCTGTAAAAAAATTGGTTATTCACACCTAATATTCTATACACAGTTATATATATATACCTAAACAATACTTCTCAATAGTAGCACAGGTTCGTTTTGTACTCAGAATAGGACAATAAGCCTAAATGATTTTATATCATTTATTAAAAGTGGACAACAATAGTGCTATAAAAATTATAAAGAAAAATGAATTAATTTACTGAACATAAAAACGGTAACACTAGTGTGAGGGTAAGAAATGGGATAAAAGAATGAATACTTGAAGATAATTGGCGTCTGAAAAGTCCGTGAGCTGAGTCCAGAACTTGTTAATCCAGATATGGGAAAAGTTCAAATAATATTTCGATGAAAGTCAATATGGTCCGTTCTGTTGGCTAGATGTTATTGAAGATCTTATGACGAATTGCCTTCTATTGTTGTGCATCTCCTTATCTATCTCTGACACAGGGTGGTACCTAGGATTCTTTAGCCAATCACCTAAAAGTGTAGGTTTGGGCTCAGGGTATGTCCAAAACTTTATTACCCTCAGTATGGGCCACTCAAAAACTAACAATGCTGTCAGTACCCATACCTTGGAAAATAAACAACTTACATTTTTTTATACCCCAATATTAATCACCCTCATGAATTTACAAAACTAACAAGACCAAACATGACACAGCAACAATATGTACATTTGTATAATGGTTTAAAGTGGGTTTCTGGGATACCCTAAGGCCTAGAGATATGGTGTTTGAGTTCCACAGAATTTCCCATCCACCAGAGTCCATATTGGATGGTATCCTCATGGTAGTTGACCCACAAGCCAAGTTATGGCGATTATTAAAAACCTGTGTTATAAAGTCTCCCAGGGTTAACACAGAGGTCAAATTGCCCACCTTATCAGACCACATGCTAATTTGAAGGCCTCAAGTCTGCAGAGGTGTATGCATATTACAGTGAATTCGCACCTTCCCCCTTTGAAGTCAGACCTCTTGCTTAAGCTAGGTACACACAGTACAGATTTCTGAAAGATGACAGACAGGATCTGGAGATCCTGTCTGCCATCTTTCAAAGATCTGTATACACACAGTCCCGAGCGTTCTCTCTATGAATATCATAGGGAGAACGCTCTGGACTGTGTGTTTCCATCAGCCGCGTTAGACTCCTCTATAGGGAGTCTAGTGCGGCCGATGGAAATTTTCAGTCTTTCCCGAACGAGCGTTTGGCGGCCGCGTGCTTGTTCGGGAAATAAAGGTACATACATAACGATAAAGCCCCGATACCGTCAGATCCGACGGTATTGGGGCTTTATCGTTACTGTGTGTACCCAGCTTTAGTTTGCTAGGTCAGCTAAGTCAACACCAATGGGAATAGCTATGGGAAAGAAAGCTCAGAGTTACACTGATCAAAAGTTAATCTAACCCTGTGATTACCATGACAGTGAACAATGTGGGAGCTGCCATACTGCTGGACCATGCCAATAAAGTGAGATAATATGAAAATTAGGAGTGCAATTTCAGACATTGTCTATGGGGTTTTACATTTTACTCCTCTTTGTCCACAAATAGTGTGAATGGTGCCATTCATTAGTACAGTATGTGCACATCGTTTTGGTGCATATTACCACATCCAAAATGCTCTAGTGTGAACAAATCCTAATATCAGCGGTAGGGAAGATGCTGGAAACTTTGAATGTTATTATATTCTGGATTTTCAGGGTTATTCAATAAAACATTTTATTGCTAAAAATGGTGCTTATTTTGCCCCAACCAATCAAATGTTAGCTTTTAAATGAACCCTGTTTGTCTCTAGATGGATCTTATGAGTAGTATGGATTTACAGTATAAGAAATGGATCTTGTCAGACTAACTTGCTTGGTTTTTATGAAGAAGTGAGTAAGAATTTAGGGCCATATTATAAACGTGCGGTATTGCACATAGCGATATCACACGCTATCTGTAATTACCACAGCGGGTGTGAATGTTGATAGAATCGATCTTCATTTATGCCAAACGTTAGTTAGTTTACGAACGTTCTGTCGTAGAATACCACACGGTAGTAAACTACCGCAACGGTATTCTTTGGGAATCGTAAATCCACAATCATGGATTTACGATCATTATCGCAAATTTACGATTGTTAAAATGTTCATAAATTAATAGTTTTAGTGATTGCTAACTGATCGTCAAAGGCGTGGTATCGCTAAATAGAGATACTGTGCCTTTACAGAACCTCAGGGTTCTGTACTGGGGCCATTTTTTTTTTTTTAAAGGGCATGTCCACTCTTCAAACTTTCCATATATTATAGTCCATGCTCCCCCAGCCCCAACCGCTATAATCATATCTCAGAAAGTCCCCCGTAGTTACTTACCTTACCTCTTTCCTTCGCAGCACTGCCCCGGCCCTCTGCTTGCACAGAACTGGGGCGGGACCGGTTGCCGCGTCTGTGATTGGCTGAGAGGCAGCCAATCACGGACGTGGCTGCCGGCTGCTCAGAACGGTGAAGGAGAGAAGTAAGGTAAGTAACTCTCAGGGCACTTTCTGAATATGATTATAGCGGTTGGGCTGGGGAAGCATGGACTATAATATATGGAAAGGGTTTTACACTAGGGGATACCAATACGGTGGGAGAGGGAGTGGCTGCACTGCACATGCCAAACTTCTCCTGGAGCGGAGGAGTCCTATATGGACTCTGCTATGCTCCTGGTGGCCACTTTTTTGGATTTGGGGGGGATTGCTGAAGAACCATTTGGAGCTGGGATGTAAGGTAAGGATTTTTCTACACTACAGATCGGGGCCAGTAGTGTGGGGGATTATAGTTTTGGGGGTGGACATGACCTTTAAATCTGTTTATAAATGACTTAGAAGTGGGTATTGAGACAAGGTCTTTGTGTTTGCTGAAGACACAAAACTAAGCAGACCTAGATAGATTATAAAATGAACACCTGAGTGGAAGATGAGATTCAATCAGGTTATTCAATAAAAGTTCTTATCGTTAAAAATGGTGCTAATTTTGCCCCAACCAATCAGATGTTATTTAATATTTGAAAGCTACATCTGATTGGTTGGGGCAAAATTAGCACCATTTTTAACGATAAGAACTTTTATTGAATAACCCTTAAGGGCATGTCCACCCTTAATAAACTTTTGTCATATAATAGAATACCTTCCCCCAGCCCCACCGCTATAAAACAAATTTAAGAAAGTGACCAGATCTTTACTTACCTTCCTCTCTCCTCCGACGCCCGGCCCGGCCTTCTGCTTGCAAGACACTGCAAGCAGGGGCGGGACTGGCAGCCGCATCAGTGATTGGCTGAGAGGCTGCCATCACGGACGCGGCTGCCGGCTTCTTAGAATGCGTGGAGGAAGAGGGAAGGTAAGTAGAGTTCTGGGGACATTCTTAAAATTATTTTTTTGCGGTTGGGGCTGGGGGAACATATTCTATTATATGGGCAAGGGGTTTTATGGTAGGGGGAGGGATCGCAAAATGGGAGGGAGAGGAGGGGGAGGAAGGGGGAGAAAGGGCTGCAGTACGCATGCCAACTTCTCCCGGAGGCCAGATAGGAGGCAGATTCCTATATGGACTCTGCTATCCTCCTGGTGGGCAGTTTTTGGGACTTTGGGGGGGGACTACAGGAGAACCTTATGTAGCTGGGATGTGAGTAAGGATTTTACTACACTACATGGTGGGGCCATTAGTGGGGGGGATTATAGTTTTGGGGGGGACATGCCCTTTAATGTTATAAATGTAAGGTTGGGTTTAACAATCCTTGTGCCACCTACACCATAAATGGCTCGTGCTAGATGAATCTCTGTTGGAAAAAGATTTGGGGTTCTAATAGATAACAGACTTAGCTGTAGCAAACAGTACCAGAAAGCAATGCTAGAGCTAGCAAGGTATTGTATACAGAAGGGATAGATCAAGGGAGAAAAATATTATTCGCTTTCTTTACAAGGCACTGGTAAGGCCTCAATTGGAATATGTGGTGCAGTTTTGGAATCCCATTTACAGAAAGGTATACTTGGAAATGAAAATAGTTCAGAGAAAGGCAAATGAATTAAAGGACAATTATACTCATCTTTTCCACGATCCTTTCCTCTAAGTACCCAGGGTGAGGACCTAAATTGCTAAGTCCTCACCTCTGGATATTTTACAGAAGTCCTGGCACTACTTGTTGAAGATTCCTTGGCGCTGCGTTAACGATCCTCCCCACTGGCACTGTCAGTGACAGTCAGCGAGGTAGCCAATGGGAAGACACGCTCCTTGCAGAGCGTGTCTTCCCATTAGCTGCCACACAAGCTGTCAATCACAGTGTCATGGGAGGATTGTACTGCAGCGCCGAAGGAATCTTTAAAGTGTGCAGGACTTCTGTAAATATCCAGAGGTGAGGACTTAGCGTGTTTTGGGTCCTCACCCTGGGTACTTTACAGGATGGAGGAAGAGAAACAAGGAGGAGGTGAGTTATTCATAATGGCTCTTGACTATGCGACAGATAAACAAGTTGGCGCTGTTTACACTGTTTAGGGATTAGGTGTAAAACTGATTACATAGACCGTGACACAAGCCACACAGTTGCACAAAAGGGAATTTAATCTTTATGCTTATTGTCCTTATTGCAATTTGTCAATTAACCCCTTTAGTATACATGCTGGAACAGCTTTTTTCGTCTGATTCTGACTAACAAAATCAGTTGTTAATTTTGGCCGATCAATGTGCTCTTCAACAGGCCACACACAAACCATAGAAAGCTGTTTTGAGATACTATATACATATTTATGCCTTGTAATTTTACATGGTCATGGAACTCCTTGGGGACAGGCCAGTGTAGTAAAAATCTCGCGCTGCCTGCGATACTGTAAACTCCTTTGTGAGACTTACTGCATCACGGGATCATGGTCAGGTAGACGTGTGCTTTACGCCTCCATAGGAAATGCTTTAAGATTTTGTTTGAGTAAATCTTAACTTAGCCTTTTCTACATAGGCTCAACACGCTATTTCCAAATAGTAATAGTAATTGGCTAGCGTGGGGTTTTGCACTAATTCACCAAAAAGTGGACGATTCAGCATCACTCTTTCTATATGAAATGATTTATGCTAGAGGTTCAGAAGCCCTCCTGGTGCCTGCTGGGCTTCACCAGAGCCCTAATGGTGGGGATGTTGTGCGGTCCCAAGGTATACTAACTGGCTAGGTAAAATAAAGCCACTGGAGACAGTAAAAATGGTTATAAGCATTATCATTTCACAATCACAAAGTCAAGGCAGGCAATTTTAGATTCAGAATCGATAAACAGGCAGAGGTCAAGCAGGCGGCAAAGATACAGGAAGTCCAGATAACAAAGCAAGGTTGGCAACAGTAAATTAGAATCGGGTAAGTCTCAGAAACTTACAGGTAACAAGCAGAAGCTGATCTGATAAAACAGCTACATTGGAGATCTGGAAGTAAGCAAACAACATAAAGACACATCTTCAGAAGTTGCTACGCTTCCTAGTGCATTGACACCGGTGTGCAGTAACACACGATCATTATTATGCTGTTGAAATAATGTCATCACAAGTTCACCGTGAGGTACTAAAATTTCAAATACAATGAGCCTTTGCCAAACTAAGCTGAATGGCATATTTTAACAATGCACCGAACAATGATCTTTCACATGCTTTTTACCTTTCCCTATTTCCTGTTCTGTTTGTACTTTAAGGAGGCCCAAAAAACTACTGTAGATCCTTAACAACAGAAGACTATATGTGTCAAAGCAGAAAGAATGACTTTTGTCTAATGTTTCTCACTTTCTTTCTTGTCTCGTAATTTTCCACGAGTTTCAGGAAAAAGAGAGGAAACAGCATTTTTAAACTATTTTGAGGCAATAATGTGAAGTAGAGTAGTTATGAATGGGAAAACCGAGACACAAAACTCTTTGACAGGGATTAGGAGTTGTGGTGTTGGCTCAACTGATTCCCTTTACATAGTAAACTGCGGTATTCTGGGAGAAAGTTTGCACGTTCTAATAATGTCTAGAGATGGCCGAACTTCAGTAAAAGTTAGGCAGTTCAAAAACAAACCCATTAAAGTCAATGGGGAGAAATAGTTCAAAAAGTTTCAATTAAATACAGAAATAAATAGCAATGGTAACTTACTGTAAATGACTGTGGCAACTGGAAATGGTGTTGGGGAACATGAACATACAGTATCACCAAAACTTATTTAAAAACTTACCTTCCCCCCACAATCTGGCAATTGTTGGGTTTCCACATGCTACATTTGAGGGTTATGGGCAATTCGAGGGTTACCGAATGCTACATTTGAGGGTTACCCAATCATTTGAAGGTTACGACTATTCATTTGAGGTTACCGAAATCGAAGGCTAGATTTGAGGGTTCCAAATCGAAGGCTACATTTAAGGGTTACTGAAACCAATGGCTAAATTTGAATTATAATTAAATTCCAGTATGAATAAAAATTGATTGTAGCTTCCAAATTGTATTCAAGAGTTTAGCTCCATTTGAGAGATATAAAGGTCTAAAGCAATGAATGGACAGTAGTAGCACTATTCACGCTACGCCCGCCTGTTTTTTTCCGTGTACCTCTTCTTCCTTTTGCTTTTTCTGTCTCTGGTTTCTCCCCTTTTTGCTGTCCCCTTTTGTGTTTTCTGTACTCCACTCCGCCCGTGCTTTCGCGCGACCAGCCCAACCTCTGAGATCCCTATTGGTCCACTCGGCCAGGCTACACCCCCCCTTTCTTTGTTTTTCTTTCCTTTCCTGCATTTACACCCAATTTACCCCCCTTCTTCCCCCACGAGGAGATTTTCCCACTTTTCCGGTTACGGACTTTTCCTTTAGTTTGGTTCTCCTTCCCACAACTCCTTTTAAAGCTGCACTCCCGCCACATGTTGTTTTATCACTTATATTTTTCCCCGCGTGCGACTAAGATGCTTGTAATACCTTTCCTAACACTCAGATACCAGCGCGCACGCCCTTTATGTAGGCTTCCTCTGTCCTTCATGCCCCGCCCTCCTCCTATACCCTTTACGTCTATTTGTGGCCCCTGGGCCCTCCCCCCCTCAGGCTTGCCCTTCATCCCTCCGCCTGGCCGGTGGTCCCCTTGTTACCGTAATTTCGCCACAACCCCTTTTTCCTTTTTTTTTTGCCACTACTTAAATTTATTTGTTACTCCAACGATGTTTAACTCACTCGTTTCCAGCACTCTTATTTACCTCCCACTTTCCCCCTTTTTTTAGTTATAGACCGACGGTATCGTTTCCACCCCATTGTTTTTCTTACTATGAACCCAGGCTTGGGCACATTCGCGGGCCCTTCTTTCTTTTTCTGGTACAGCAATCAACAAATAGGATTCAGCATTTACGCGGTGCTATTTGCTTCCTGCTTAAAGCCACCTGTCATACCCCTGACCATCCGTTTTATTCCTTTTTTTACATACCCCAAGGGCTCCTTTCTTTCCACCCACAGACAGATTCCACGCCCATCGCATCACTATACCCCCCCCTCCTGTGAGGTCGCCCCGCCCTGTCCCTCAGCTAAAACTGCGACACCTTGTTTTTCTTGCACCGGAAACAGCCTATAGGGTCCTCCATTGACCCCGTATCCCTTTCTTTTCTACTGCCCGTTGACGAAAACCATTGCCATATGTTGCCCCCCTCCACTCAGCACGTACTACCGGTCGTTTTGCGATACCTTTCCCGTAGTACCAACAATGCATTTTTAGTTTGTAGAGACACTCGTTTATAAGGCCCGAGACAAACATTTGCCCCATTAGCTGTTTATCTTTCCCTCCCCTTCTTCCAGCACTGTTTATAATGTGAGTTACCCCTACACCTTCGCATTCCAGTGCCTATACTAGCGGATCTGTACCCTAACGCGGCGAGGACCATCATTTCCACTAGTGTTATAGACCTGTATTAATGCTTGCAGATACATTTTGCCTTTTTCTAGTCCGTACAGAATCGACTCAAATTTGGGGAGGATTGAAACCACTGCATAGTCGCCGGCTTTATCGATACTCCCGACCGCAACTTCGGTTGACCGTTAAACTTTTCTTGTCACCTCGTGTTACTACCTGCCTCCCGTATAAAGGCCCCCCCTTTTCTTGTAGATATCAATTCGACACTACGTCGCCCCCTGTAGGACTGTATAAGGAGAACATTGCATAGTGTCGTAGCCCGAATATCTCCGATAAGTTGGAGTACATCCCATGCGCCATGCCTTAGTGTATATGTATTATTTGTATAAGGTGAGCAACACTTTTCTTATCTCCTTGTGTCATTTCCTACCGACCCCCCTTGATCCTAAGGGAAGCTTTAAAACATTCTGCCCCTTATACTGTGTTGATGGCACCGTTTTATAATGTCCCGCAGCACACTTCTGCATCAGCTTGCAGATAGACCACCTGTATCCAAGGCTCTTGGAGCCACCCATGTTTTGCTATGCGTCGTTATACGCGGACCCCAACTTCCGTCATACGGTCCCCCGGGTCTATTTTACTAGAACCATTTTGCATAGCCTGTATGGATTCTGTATAATTGTTCCTGCAGATTCATTAAATCTGCTTTTCCCTCACCGTGGTTACTTTGATCCTCGTCCATAAGGGAGACTTTACATTTTGCATCCGCTGTATGACTGTTATAACGGCGTGAATAATGCATACGTCGCTACAGACGGTCTTTCTACCTCACGCGTCGTTAGGTTTTTTTTTGAGAACCATCTGCATTTAGTGTATAGTATATCGTTATATCAGGGCACGACTACTTGTCCACTAGGTACTAGACCTTCGTACTAAGGCCCCGATTTTTGAACCCCCACTTGAAAGCACCAGCCTGTTACTTATGCATTCCATCGCTTGTTTTTATTAAGGGATTCGAATCATTTGCATTCACCGCTGTGATACAGTTTTTACTGATTTTACATTGCCCAGATCGTGTATCGACGTATTAACGTTGAGATTACTATTCTTCGTCATCAGTCGCTTTCGCTCACTACCGCATTAGTCTCGTATAAGCGCTTCTCCCCCCCTTTTTGAGAACCCTTGCATTGGTATACCCCGACTGTATACTAGGCCCCGCCAGAACATTGACATAGTGTTTTATGTCCAGAGTCTACATTGGTGAGACCCATCCATTCCCTTTTTTGCATAGTATGATTCTCAGTTACCCTGGACGATTTACGTCGGCGACGAACATTTGCATGCTGTCATACGAATGGATAAGGGATGAACCATCCTCGCAATATGTGTATAGATCCTTTTGTGACAACCATGCGCAGAACCACGTGCACACCGACGCTGTAGTTAGATTTCCCTGTCTGTTACTAACCGGTTCCCCCCCTCCCCCCCGAGTTCCGAGAACACGACGAACTCATGTCCTGTCCGAGGTCACTTATAACTGGATTTTAGAAATCACATTTGCACTTGTCGTATTCATTTGAATGTATAAGGGAGTGAGCGAGGGGTAACAGGGAATAGGGTTATAGACTGTATACTTGGAGAACATTGATACCACGTGCCTATTATGCTTTATTCTGCATAAGGCCGACCCATTTTCCTCTTTGAATCACCTCCCCTTCTTCCCCCTTCCCCCCCTTCCTTCCCCGCATCAGCTTGTCTAAGCGACCTGTATATTTCCAGCGGTACTGAACACACACTGCCATATGTTTTCTTAGAATGTGTACCTCTACACCGGTGAGAAATGCTATGACCGCTCGTACTAGCACTTTTATATATTAAAGTTTTTTTTACATCTGTACACCCAGTGTTATTTTCAGACTCTTTGTTTTTTGCTTATCCTCCAAGAATTGAACCAACCTTTTTTTTCCCGTTCCATTTGTGTCCGTTTTCGTGTCCATAGGCCTCGCCCTCTCTTCCCTTTTCATACTATAGGCTTTTTTTGTCATGACAGGCCTTTTTTTCTTTCCCAAGAACATTGCTAGTGTTTATGAGACGATATAGGGCTGTACTGAGCATACTATGTTGCACCTTTTCCTCCTTCGTGTATCTCTCCTTGACTTGTCATCTATCTTACAGTGAGAACTTTATCTCATCCTCCCACTCGGCAGATTTCCACGTGTATATGACTCGTTCATAAGTTTTCTCCTTTGCCGAATATTTCTGACTCAGACTGTTTCAAGGACTTTCTTTTATCCCGTTTAACACGAAGACAATCCACCTCTCCGAACCTTTCCCCTTCCACGTGTATTATTTCATGTAACCTGCGCCTATATTTTTGAAGAACTTTCGACATTTCGGATTTTAGCACCTGTTTATTTTAAGGCACCCCGGACCTTCGACACCTCAACTTGCATCCAGTGCTCTCTTATAGCCACTTTATAAAGTTTACACGATACTTTGTATACTCCTTGCCAATATCAGCCTCGCTTACTACTCGGCCTACTCGTTTGTTCTAAAGCCACGCATACACGAACCATTTTGCACTCTCGCTGTCATAGATCTTCGTATAAGCGTGACTTCGCTTTATGCCAATTTCATTCTTGATGTCTTAGTCCGTGTCCTAGACCCTTTCGTACCTCACAGGTTCCTCCCTTTTGACCGACACTTTATTGCATATCTGTGCCGCCTAGCTGTCTAAGGCTTTCCACATGTTAACCCATCGGCATAGTGTTCACTTAAGACCTGATAAGGGCACGCACCCCACATTCTGCTATAGGTATAGACTTTTTTTACTAAGGTTTCCCCCCCTTCCTTTTTCCTTTTGCCAGCCGATGAACATGGCCATCTGGTGTACCTGACTGTACATTGAACCTCCTGTGGTACTAGACCTGCTCACTAAAGTTTCAAGACACACCAGTGCATCGGTATTTAGAACGGCTAACCCGGCCGCGACACACCTTGCACAGTGTGTTCACACCGTTCCTTATAGATCTGGCATTATGGCGCACGATTATTTTTTACTCAGTCGTATAGGCTCGTTTCACCCTAAACGAATCAGTTAGCCATTAAACTATTTTCCGGGCCGCTGCCCTCTACTAGTGTATATTGTATCGTTCATACACGTCGAAGCCTTCATTGAATAGTTGTTATAGGCTGTTTCTCTCTACAGGACAGATTTCTCAGTGCACAGTGCCGTCATAGAACTGTACCTTTCTACCCACATTGAAGACTATTTTTTGCCAGTGTGTTACTGTTATCCCTTTTCCGTTCTGTTGTTATTTATAGGACCACCCGTACACCATTGCCCTAGTTGCTATAGCACTGTATCTTTAAAGAAGTATTCATTTGCATGTTGTTGTATATAGACTGTATTACTTTTTGCGTTTATAAGCAATTTTCATCCGTTCACAGGGTTATAGATTTTCTTTAAAGAAGATTATTATTTTGTCTTATAGTGCCGTACTCAGCACTGTTTTTTTGCAAGGCTTTTCGAGAACATTGCATAGTGTTTTACCCTTTTGACGGTATAAGTTGCGAGAACTATTTCCTGTAGGCTATGCACGCACCCCCCTTTAATAAACAGCCACAGCACACCTTGACCAGTATATACGACTGTTATCACTACAACCTGCCACGCAACATCTTGATTTTTACTTTTTCTGTGCCATAGCCCCTGCATAATGCCCAAGACACATTTGCCAGTGTACTACGTGACCTGTATACAGAACGACACCACTCCTGCACCGTGTATTCAGGCGGCTCTACCGCCCCGAACGGAACATTGCACAGTCGTACAGCTATAGTATATCTGCATACAGGGAGAACAGTGCATGGAATAGCAGTAAATAAACGAGAGCACCCCCTTCGCACCAGGTGTCTTCGTTTTTCTCACACGTCATTGACTGTTCATTGGGCAGGCACAAATCCCTGCAATCCCTAGTCCATGACTGTATATTCGGGATCCATGATCTATTTTGCCACCAGGTATAGGCCTGATATAAATTGAAGAGCCATTACACAGGCGCCGCTTACTCAGCCTAATTAGAATGTCTCCATACATGGAATTTATTAGAATTTCATTTGCCATTAGCTTAACATTTTGTATTCCCCTGGACATTTCTAACACGACCCCAGCACCACTGCCCATAGTGTATACGGCACCTTGTATAAGGCCAAGTATCAGTGTTTATTACCATCGGGTATACTATACCTGTTATAAATGCACAGATACACACTTCCGCTCCCGCACTTTTGCCTGTATGACACCTGCGACTAAGGGCAAGAACACCTTTTTGCACCGTGTATCATTCTTGACGGTACATCTCATATAAGCAATCGATGTGCATAGTGTTTATAGACTGTATTTAAGCGCCCCTTTTTCCCCCCCCGCGGACGAAAATTATGAGTCTGATAATTGACTGTATAAAGAAGAAAACATGCATAGTGTAAGATCATCGTCTAGGATCAAGCGTCGAGCACTCCATTGATTGTATAGATTTTCCTTTATTTCAAAGAAGAACACTGTCGCACGGTATAGGATCTGTATAAAGAAGAACACTCCTGCATTGTTGTACCTAGACCGTATAGGAAGAACCATTGCACACCGTTGTTATAGGACTGTATAAAGAAGCAACATTGCCATAGCTGTATCGGATCTGTAATACGCCGAGAACATGCCATAGCGCCTCACTGACTGTATAAGGGGAACACTGCTATAGTGTAGAGACTGTAATAAGGCCCCCCCCCGAGAACATTGCATATGTGTATCGACGATAAGGGAACAAAGAACACCATTTGTGCACCCCAGTGTTATTAGGACTTTGTATTTAAAGAGAATTCATTTTGCCAATTGGTTGTAGAGGCTGTTATACGGAAGTTTTCTTTCACAACCAGTTATTCAGTTCCCCCCCCCGACATTGCACAGGTACAGAATAGACATGTTAATAAAGGGAGAAATACATTGCAAGTGTATAGAATGTATAAGGGAGAACATTGCCATAGTGTATAGACCTGTATCACCACTCGGGCAGAACATTCTTTGCATTCCCTCCACGTGCCCTTATACGACTGTATTAAGGGAGAACACTTGCAAGAGGGTACTAGACTGTATATGGGCGACCCAAATTGCCCATAGCGCGTTATAGATATACTGTACAATGTGTTAGTGACTCCTGTTACTGTATATACTGTAAAATATGTTAGTGACTCCTGTTACTGGGTGATGGGATTTTTACACTACAGAGTGGGGCCAGTAGGGGTTAAATTATAGTTTTGGGGTGGACATGCCCTTTAATTGCCCATTATTGGAAACTATAATTCTATCACTGAACCATTTTTGTTGGTCTTTCCCCTATTTCTTTAGATATCCAATCTGAAGGTAAGATGCTTCAGCTATTAATCAAGTACCTTATAATAAACTTGCTTTGTGCAGGTACTGGATTCTGCTGTAACTGGGTGTAACTTTAACTGGATTGGTGACAGTTGGGGAATTCCATCTCTCAGTGCTAGATGATAGTGATTTCCGAGAATGCTTAGTTGTAGTAGTTAGAGGGAGGGGGATATTAAATCTGAGCAATACTAGTACCATATTGAAGGTATGCAGCAACACACACACCCTTTAGTATACATACCCTTTAAGCAAGTAAGGGGCTGATGCAATAAGAGGTGCAAAGTTTGCATGTGCTATTAATTTGTGGTACCAATCAGGTGTGATTTTTACTGGGTTACTGCAGTTGGATACCATCTGATTGGTTGTTGCAGATAGCGTAGGCAAACTTTGGCATGTTTTATTGCATCAGCCTGCTACTTCAGGCCATATTTATAAAGCCGTGGTATCGCCTTTTAGCGATACCGCGACTTTGAAGATCGTTATCATAAATTTACGATCGGTAAACCGATCTGAGATTAAGGATCGGTTAACAGTTGTAAATTTACTATGACGATCGGAAATCTATGATAACGAAATCGTAGATTTGCGATCCCCGTAGAATACCATTGCGGTAGTTTACTAGCGCCTGGTATTCTACGACCGAAGACTCGTTAATTAACAAATGTTCGGTCGTAAATGTACAATTGTGATCGTAAATTAACTAACCCCCGGTATCGCTAAAAAGTGATACTGTGGGTTTATAAATATGGCCCTTCATGTGTTAATTTAAAAGGCAAGATGGTAAAACTATTTAGAATACAGCACACTAAACCCTCTGATTAAACCCAATGTATACAGTAAGTATCCCTGCAATCCTGTATCTCTATTCTGCACAATTTTACTAGAACTTCTGGACTTCATGGCCACTTCTACTTTTACCACCACTGTAGACAAAAGATTAAAATGACAACAAAAACATAGATGTAAGGCATCTAGATGTAAGCAGGTTTAGTTTCTGCACACTGTAGTGCACATGTACAACTAAAAAATATACATATTCACACTACACACAAGGAAATCCCACAAAAATCCACATATTATTGTTATTTGCCAAATTAAAGGTCTCACTTCACAGTCGGGACATGGGAAGATGATCCTACCCCTTTAACTGGCTGTCACTAATACCCAATGCTTTCTCCGCTGAGTGTCACTTTCCTTCCTGCATCCCCAGGTAAAGGAGCAACAAAAGGAAAGTAACCTAAAAAATATGAACTTTTTCATTAAGTTTAATGCCAACTCACTCATAATGAAATCTTTTAGAAAGAAGAAAGAAAAGAAAAGAAGAAAGGCCCTTTAAAATATGTTGAGAATTCCTACCTTGTCATTTAGCTTATGCCTGCTATGCTCCTAATGCCCATCTGAGGAGTAGTGTGTGTTAATGGCTATATTTGTTCACGCCCCCTAAAGAAATGTAGTGAGCTGGTTATGAGCTTAAGCATGTTCAGAGGAGGCAGATAGGTATAAGTATTCAGTCATTGGCTGTGATGTCAGATGGGCAGCACAGTGGCTCAGTGATTAGCACTGATGCCTTGCAGCGCAGAGGTTCTGAGTTCATATCTTGGACACGCAAGGAGTTTGTATGTTCTCCATGGCTTGCGTGGGGTTCCTCCGGCCACTCTGGTTTCCCCCACAATCATAAAGACATACTGATAAGTTGTATGTGTCAAATAAATGTGCTTAGATTGTAAGCTCTTCGGGCACTGCCTGATGTGAATGTATACATGCAATTGTAAAGCGCTATGGAAGATGTTGGCGTTATTGTAATAATAACGTCACAACAG